>JAOQIF010000226.1:0-35008 GCA_026260285.1 Colletotrichum sansevieriae | reverse complement strand
CCACCCCCCCCCCCCCCCCCCCCCCCCCCCCCCCCCCCCCCCCCCCCCCCCCCCCACAAGCTAAATTTAAAGTATGTCTAAATATAAAATTGATAAGAGCCCTTTTATAAGTATCCTTCTCTTTCTCTTTAGTACTAAACGCTCTAATATAATATTAGTAATAATCTTACTAATAAGGGGAGGGGGTAAGAAGGGTCTATTAATATCCTCTCTAGGGGCTAATGGCTACGATTTTAATATCCTCTTTCTCCTTCTCTTCTTCTCTCTTATCTTTAGGTTATTAGTCTTATATTGATTTAGTAAGAGGCTTTTTTAGCGTTATTATTAAGAAGTTAAGGGTATTATGTATCCCTAGGTTCTATAACCCTACTAGAATTACTAATAGATATTAAAGTTATTAGAAGCTAGGTTATTATTATATTAAATAGTAGTAAGGAGGCGCATTTAAATAGGTAGGGAGTTACTAATACTATTTCTTACCCTTACCCCTAAGGTTTAGGAATATTATCCCCGGAATCTTGAACTTTCAAAATAGGAGATATACAGAGGAATAAATGAAAATAGGCTTATGAATATTAAAGTTAATATCATATAGTTAAAGTAATAAGGTCTTCTAGTTAATAAAGTGAAGTTATTATTATAATATCTTCTAAGTAGAAAGATAAAGTAGGTAGTTATAACTCTTCCTAATTAAAATAAAAAAGGAAATAATATAAACTAAATAAACTAGATAAATATAGGAAAGGTCTAACGACCTCGATCTTCCTATTCAAGGCTCTTATAGATCTACTTTAAGTCTTATTACTTAATAAAGAAGGGGCTTTTTAATACTGCTACTATCTTGGAAGAATTTATAGCTTTACTATATTAGTATCTCCTAAAAGTTAGTATATTGCTCTTTATACTTAGGGCTATAATAATAAGGGGTTTATTAGTCTTTATTTACTAATCTAGTTAATCTCGCTATATCTATTAGCTTAGTAAGACTACTAATCCCTATATTAGTCTTATATATAGCTATCTTAGCTACTTTATCTATAACTCGCTGGTTAAATAATAGTAGTTATAATAATATATAAGGGATAAGGAAAAGGAATATACTTACTAGTGTTACGACCCGTAAACAAGGATAACAGCTGAACGACCCACTTGGGCGTCAGGCGGCTAGGATAGGATATTTATACTGCAGGATCATGGGAATAATAGGGACTCACTCGGAAACGGAGGAACTATAGTATAAGTCACGTAACGATAAGATAAGGAGATAATTAGTAGAGCATAGAAAGGAATGCTTAGTAATTAGTTAGCAAGACTAACTAATCGCGATTACTTATATACCTAGGTAATCACCTAGGAGTAGATAAAAGGATACTATTCGGACTTATATATCCCCTATAATTCCGACTCTCTAGCTAATATAGCTAACTAGAACGCAAGGCATTATAGCAGACTAATCCCTAGGATTAATAACTCTAGTTCTAAAGAAGAGTAACCTGAGAGTAATATAGAAAAGACTAAGCAACTTATAAAATTCTAAGAAGTCGATATACTATAGGATAAATAATAATAATACTTCTATAGCACCTCAGCTACCTAGCGAGACCGGGATTACACCCCCTAGCTATATATAGAAGACTACTTAGCGCTAAGAAGTAACTACTAACTCTACTAAACCCTCTTCTAGCTTTAGTACTTTTATAATAAGTATAAAGAATATATAGGAGAAAAGCATAACTACTAATTCTATCCTAGAAAATATAATAATAAGCCTATCCGGGAAATCTACTCGATATCTACTATAGTCGGATAGACTATAGTATTATTCGAAGATAACCTTGCAATCTTCTAACCTAGTCTATAATTTCCTATGCGATCTTAGTATAATAATGATATAAAATAGGATAAGTATTAGCAGGATAAGTACTAAGTATACTATTAAGAGAGGGTATACGCCTAGAGAATTATAAGGAACAGACCTAGACCCCTATAGGTTAGAATCCGCGAGAATAGCCTCACTAAGGTATAACGGGAAGGGAAAAGAATTACCTACCCCGGATAACTAGAGTAGTTAAAAAACTAGACTTGCTTACTAAAAAGGGATTATAATAAGCAATAAGGAAAAGATCTATTCACTAGATCTTATAAGGATATAAGAGTAATATTAAACTCGAAGTTATAATTAACTAACAAATAACCCTTATGCTAATTAATAGCGGAGCTGAAGCTAATTTCATCACCCCCCGAGCTATTAATAAGCTAGAAGTATAATAGGGAGGAAAAGAATAACTATACTCCTTATATATAGTAGAAGGAGAAGAATTTAAGTATAAAGGAGGTACTATCTATAATAAGACTATGCCCCTTGAGATAAGCTACCTGAATTAGAAAGAAAGAATCTAATTTAATATTACTAATATAGGAATATATAATATAATACTAGGACTACCCTAGCTACGAACGAGCAACCTACAGATAGATTAGAGTAAAGGCTAACTCTATTAGGACTATAACGATTTAATCCCTAAGTAGCCCTATTAAAATCAGGCCTTAAACGGATCGATACTATAGCAAGGAGCAGCAAAATAATACCTCTACTACCTCAAGGCAAAAGGAGCTATATTATAACTACTAATAATAATAGATCTTAAATAAAAGAACGATCTACTTCTATCTATCCTAGAAGAATATAGAGTCTATAAGAAACTCTTTATAGCTAGGTTAGAAACTAGACTCCCTAAATATACTAGTTTTAATCACGAGATTCCCCTTAAGGAAGGGAAGGAACCACGGTTTAATAAAATCTATAGACTTAATCTAATAGAAATAGAAGCCCTAGATAAGTATCTTAAAGAAAACCTCAGAAAGGGATATATTAGACCCTCGATATTACTAGTAGGAAGTCTAATCCTATTCATACTAAAGAAGAATAGAAAACTATAGCTATATATTAACTATTATATACTTAACAAAATAACGATCAAAAACCGCTACCTATTACCCCTTATTAATAAAATAAGATATCTCCTCTATAGAGCTAACTAGTTTATAACCCTAGACCTTAAAGAAGCCTATAACCTGATCCGAATAAAGCAAGGAGAAGAATAGAAAACTGCCTTTTGAATATAAAAAGGATATTTTAAGTACCTCGTTATACTCTTTAGTCTTACTAACGCCCCTGCTACTTTCTAGAATATAATTAACTATATCTTATGCAAATATATCAATATTTATATAGTAGTCTACCTCAATAATATTCTCATATTTTCGCTAATACTCGAGAAATATAAGGAGGATATATACCACATCTTATAAGCACTTTAGGAAGCTAAGCTTCTAGTTGAAACTAGAAAAAGCGAATTCTATATATAAAAGGTAGAATACCTCGGATTTACTATCACTCCTAGAAAAGTCTATATATTAGAAAACAAAGTTAAAGCTATTAAGGAATAGCTAGTACCTAAGAACCTTATGGAAGTCTAAGGATTCCTAGGTTTTATTAACTTCTACTATAAGTTTATTAAAGACTATAGCAAAGTTAATATAGCTCTTATAAGTTTTAGCTATAAGGATATACCCTTTATATAAGAAGAACTATAATAGATAGCCTTCTAAAAGATTAAGGACCTAATTATTAGCAAACTAGTCCTAATTATTCTAGATCCTACTAAATAATTCGAAGTAGAACCAGACTCCTCAGACTACGCCCTAGGAGTATATCTATAATAAGGAACTTATAGTAATTATTAAAGCTTTTAAAGAATAGAGACTAGAACTCTTAGGAATAATCTATAAAGTACTTATATATTCCGATTATAAGAACCTTTTATACTTTATAACCTTAAAAGTATTAAATCAATAATAAATCTAATAGTTAGAATTCTTATCTAAATTTCATTTTAGGATTATTTACTAAAAAGGATTAGATAATAGCAGAGCTAACGCTCTTAGCTAATAACTAGAATATAATATCCTAGTACTAGAAGAGACCTAGGTAATTCTCAAAGGAAATAATAATAGAGACCTAGTACTAGTAACTAAACTCTTAATAATAGCCGGACGATCTAGTACTAGCCCGCCTAGCAAACTAGATAACGAAGTAATTATAGAGTTCTATACTAGCCCCGTATATAGTTAGTAAGGAATTATAAAAACCTAGAAATAACTACGATAATAGTATAGAGAAAAGGTTACTAGAGAACGTATAGCAAAGGTAATAAAGGACTATAAGGTCTGCCTAAAGAGCAAACCTGCTCGATATTAGCTATATAGCATGCTATAACCTTTGCCTATAATATAGATAGCCTAGCAATCTATATCCCTCGACTTTATTATTAAACTACTAAAGTCTCGAGAACCCCTTACGGAGCATACTTTAATAGCGTTCTTATTATTATAGACCGACTTACGAAGTACGCCTATTTTATCCTATATAAAGAAGCAAGTAATACTAAAGAATAAGCCTATACCTTCCTTAAGTATATTATTACTAACTATAGTATACCCAAAGAAATCGTATTAGATAGAGATAAGATCTTTATATTAAAGTTTTAGAAGTTAATTATAGGATAACTTAGGACTAAATAATTAATATCTACTATATTCTACCCGCAGACCGATGGATAAATAGAACGAATTAACTAAGTCCTCGAAACATACCTCTATATATATATTAACTATAACTAAGATAATTAGGTTATATTGCTTCTAATCGCCTAATTCGCTTATAATAGCGTAGTTAGAGAGAGTATTAAGGAATCCCCCTTCCTACTTTAACTATGGATTTAAGCCTACTATCTATAGAGAACTACGAGCAGGATTAGCTATAGTAAAAGCTACTGCCTTAGTATAATAAATCAAGGATATCTAAGATAACGCACGCAAAGAACTCGAATTTATATAATAACGAATAATATAGTTTAGTAATAAGCAAAGGATTAAGGGACTAACCTTAAAAGAGGGAGATAGCGCCTATCTTATATAGCGAAATATCAAAATAAAATAACTAAGTAATAAACTTAACTATAAAAAACTCAGACCTTTTAAAATTTTATAAGTAATTTCACTAGTTAACTACGAACTCGAACTACTAGAAACTATAAAGTGCTATCCGATATTCCACGTTTTACTACTCGAACTAGCCCTACTAGGATTATATATAAATAATCTTATTATTATAGAAGATAACGAACTAGAGTATAAAGTCGAATGGATTATTAACTACCTCAAAGAACTAGAAAGATATTAATACTTTATTAAATAGAAAGGATATAGATATAAAGATAATACGTAGAAACCCTCTAAGAATATTACTAATATAATAGAAGAACTTATAATTTATTAGCAATAACACTAGGAACGAGAAACCATACTAATACCTATAATACTAGCTAGTCGGACTAGTATAGCTAGTTACGAGCGGATTAGATATCCATATAAGTATATCAGACTACTAATAGAAGCAGACCGACTAAGATAAGGAAAACTATTTATTAGATTAGGAACGCCTATAGAAGACTAAGACTCCCCGATAAGAAATTCAGAGTACCTAGATTCTAATTCCCTAGGATAGGATCTAGATCTACTATACTAAAACTACCTATAGACTAGACCTCTAATATAGGAAATACTACTAGCTCTTTCTCTATAACCTCCTAACCTTTCTAGAATACTATCCTTTTCTACTTATAAAAACGATCTAACTTCGCTATTAATTCATCTAACTTAGCTTGCGTAGCACGTAAGGCAATAACCTTCTTTCTTAAAACCTCCTCTTCAGCTACCTTAGCATCCTCTAAACGAGTAGCCTCATTAAGTAAATAATTAACTATAATAAAAATTAGCAAGATATACTAATAGTAAGTACTAGAGAATTAATAAGTATAAATAGCATCTGCCGCTATATCATAGGACTACCCTAGATAAGTATACTCGCTATAAACTTTACTACTAGGAAGAAGCTTATAACGCTTCCCTGAAGAATAGTAGTAAAGATAAGGTATATTAATAATAAAACCAAACTTAGTAATATATAGTATACGATTATAATAACGAAGAGTAGAGGTAGCACTTGATTTTTAAACGTGACCTGATATAGTATTAGCATTATGAGTAAACTAGGAAGCATAATTAATAGATCCCTAACCTAGGACTAGTAACCTACTTATATTAGGTCTTGAGGATAAGACCTTTAGAGAGGGGACCTAATATTACAACCCATAAATAAGGATAATAGCTAAACGACCTACTTAGGCGTTAGGCAGCTAGGATAAGATATTTATACTATAGGATTACGGGAATAATAGGGACTTACTTAGAAACGGAGGAACTATAGTATAAGTTATATAATAATAAGATAAGGAGATAATTAGTAGAGCATAGAAAGGAACGCTTAGTAATTAGTTATTAAGACTAACTAATCGTAATCACCTATATACCCAGGTGATTACCTAGGAGTGGATAAAAGGATACTATTCGGACTTATATATAGTATAACCTAGAGCCTAGCTTATAGTTAGACTTCTATAGCTCTTTAGCAATTAATTTAGTATTTATCCTCAGGATACTCTTAGCTTACCTTTACTATGGATTCCTTATTAAGTCTAAGACTGATCACCTTAGCCTCTAAAGACCCGATCTACTACAGCCTACAACCTACGACAACGACCACGACCCCGTGTACTGTTATAGTATATCAACCCCTGGCTTCTGTTAGCAGACCCTACTGTCGGATAGCTGACCGTAACAACTAGAACCTACTAATAGCATAAGTGTAAGGGATTAGGATTACAGCGCCGAGCCGGCGCCGAACCGGCGCCGAGCCTCCGCCGAGGTATACCCGCATTAGTCAGCCGAGCTGAGCTGAGCCCTAAAAAGGGGCTCCGCGCGCATAAGTAGCTAGAAGGGCTAACTTATCTTCTATAATATAACTACCCCCTACGTTACTACTGCTCTTTCCTTCCCTAGCCTAGCCTTCTATAGGCTATAACCCTCATAATTAGATAAGTCCTACCTAATTACACGGGCAGCCGGCTCCGGAATGAGCAGCAGTATGAGATCAGGCCTCTGCCGAGGCGTTGCTAGCGCCTCCGCCTCTACGCCCAATAAGCTAAGTGAAAATTTTGCTTCCGAGACCCCTCCGGGGTCGGGGATAGTAACGACTATAGGCCCCAACGCAGCCCTTATCGCCGAACTTATCGCAACCGTTCGGCGCTAAGCCGACTAAAACGACGCGCTTATTCGGGCCCTATCCGCGCGCCCTACGCCAGTCCCTGAGACCTCTGAGACCCGGGCCTGCGAATACGAACGCCCTCCGGCATATGCTTATAGAACCTCGCTAAAGATAGTACGCTAGCCTAAACCTGCAATTAGCTAATAGCTATAGAAGATAGTAATACCCTCTAGCCCGGAGCCTCTAAGCTATAGAAATTTTAGTAGGTACTTATAAGGGTAACCGCTAGGTTATAGATATAGTAGCGCTACTACTATACTAGCCTTATAGATCTAGTATAGGCTAACTTCTCTATATTTAGCTACTAAGAATATATTAACCCCGGACTATAGGAGCGCTAGCTATATAGCTTCTTTAATAACCTTTAGTAGGAACCCGGCTAATAGCTTCTCTAGTTCTTCGCTAAGTAGTTAGCGATCTACTAAGCCCTTAGAACCCTAGACTTCGAAGAATCCCAGGCCTAAGCCCTTACTTTTTACTTCTAGCTTTTACTCCGGCTTTAGCAGGGCCTCGAATGCTAAAGATTTGATATATAGCAGCTACGCGCTATAGCTATTGCTATAGAGTAGCTATAGGATATATACCTAGAGCGGTATAGCTGCAAAGGACTCGCAGAACCCTTAGCGCAAGCTGCTACTAACGAGCCCGCCCCGAAGAGGGCTCGTTTTAACTATAGCAGCCCTGATACCCCGGGTAGCATATGCTAAAAGTATAGCAGGACTAACTACTATAAAGCTAACTACTAGGCCGACCTATAGTATAAAGAGTACTATAGGAAGGGCTACCCTACTAATTAATACTATTTCTGCGAACTAGTTACTAGGCCCTCGGTAGACCTGGGTAGCTCCTGCGTAAGTATTAAAGCAATTATAGCTACTCCTGCTAGGAGAGGTATATAGATTATAGAAGATAGCGTTTTTAAGCTATATATATCAGAGGATAAGTAAACTACTACTAAGTCCTCGGGGATTAGTAGGCAAAGCCTACTAGCTATAGGGAAAAGCCCGAAGCTAGGCGGAAGCTGAGGTAACTAGGTAAAAGACCCGAAGGCCCGGAGACTATACTATAGAGGGTTCGAATCCCTATATAGGTATATAAAGCCTGCTAGCTATAGGGAAAAGCCCGAAGCTAGGTAGAAGCTGAGGTAACTAGGTAAAAGACCTAAAGGCCTAGAGACCGTACTATAGAGGGTTTAAATCCCTGCGCAGGCATATGAAGATAATAGACCGCTAAGTACCCGGGGGGCCTCTAGCGAAGCTATAATAACTAGGTAAAAGACCTGAAGGCCCGGACCTAAGAGATATAAAATAGACTAATTAGAAGCGCTATAGAGGGTTCGAATCCCCGTGCAAGCAGGAGTTTTAGGGATTATCAGACTTAGAGACTAAGCCCTCTAGAGGGGGGGTAATTATAAGGGATTAGGATTATAGCGCTAAGCTAGCGCCAAACCGGCGCCGAGCCTCCGCCGAGGTATACCCGCATTAGTTAGCCGAGCCGAGCCGAGCCCTAAAAAGGGGCTCTATACGCATAAGTAGCTAGAAGGGCTAACTTATCTTCTATAATATAACTACCCCCTATGTTACTACTGCTCTTTCCTTCCCCGGCCCGGCCTTCTGTAGGCTATGACCCTCACAATAAGAAAGGGAGGATTTTAGGGTTTATATCATTCCTACCTTAATCCTATAGGAAAGTATAGCTATTACTATTCCCTTAGAACTAAGGTAGGTTTATAAATATCTTTCTCTCTTCTAGACTATGTTTATTATTAATTATATCGTTATTATTTATTCTTTATAGACTTTTTAGGCTTATTATATTTAAAGTTGGTTAAATATATATATATGTATTAATAGCAGGGATATATAGATATAGCAAAGGCACCTAACTCTCTAAGAAGCTTATAAAGGCTATTAAAAAGAGTAAAAGAATCTACCTCTAAGTACTATTAGAAAGGGCTAGAACTAGTAAGAATTAGGAAGGATAATAAATAATATAACCCTACTTATAAATAGGTAAGAATATTAATGATAAGCTTAAGAGATATATAAAGTAATTTATAGATCTAATTAAAAGAGATTATCTAATTTAGATTTAAATTTGCTAAGAAAATACTAAAAAACGAGGTATAGGATTATTAAGGTACTAATAGTAATAATATATAAGTAATACTAAAGTCTACTACGCTCCTCTCCTCTATACTCTACTCTATAGTCCTCCTATAATAGTCCCGTGCGCTGAGGGGGTGTTTCAAAAGCTATATAGCTAAGTCTATCTTATCCTATCCTAGGACTTAAAGTATTATTATTAGTTTAGGCTTAATAAAGCTAGATAATTACTAAAGTTCTTAGTAGGTAGTAGACGACTTAATTAGGGTATTTTCTATGATAACTTCTTACTTAAAGATAACTTTAGTAAGCTAGTAACTAAGGCTTTAAGCTATAGCTCTTATAGCTTTTTCTAAAAGGTAGTAATAAGTAATATAAATAAGCTTAGTATTAGTAAGTTCTAGGTCTCTATCTTAAATAGCTCTCTATTAAAGCTATTAAATAATAGTAATTAATATTATAACTTAGGAAGAGTTATTATTCTTAATATAAGATCCTATAACTAGGTTCTAGAGATCCTTATTAAGGTCTTATTAAGACTTTAGGATTATAAATCTAACTTAATAAAGAAGCTTCTCCTTAGCTTCCTTCTAAGTCTTAGTTTTATTAATATAAGATTTTACTATATCTTAATAGTTACTAGAGCTATATATATAAACCTCGTTCTTTATAGTATTATTAGTTTCATAATAAAGCTTTAAAAAGCTCTTATAGTTAATAATAAAGCTAGAGATGATAGTATTAATAAACTTAGGCGCATTAGTTAAGTAGTGAGTTATTATTATAATAATAAGTTATCTTATAAGGAGATTAGTAAGGATTATAATATCCTAATTAATATAAGTCCCTTTAGGAGAATATAAAGTACTTAAGAATATTACTCCTATTCTTAAGGTGTTGCGAGTAACGTACGTACGGCAGAGGGCATCGTGTGCGTGAAAAAACGTATATATGTAGATGTCTATGGGAAAAAGGAGGGCAGCAGAGATCGCGAGGGCAGGGGTTATATATACCCCTGCGAAGACCCCTGCTACGCGTATCTACGCGACACCACGCGTATCTACGCGATATACCCCCCTAGGAGCGATATATTTATCGCTTCTAAAAGGCCCTATGAAGTATATATATATAGTATAAAAGAAACTGAGATAAAACGAGGTAATAACGAAGCTATTCCTATCCCCCTATAGAACGTACTCGATGCAGAGGGGTCGTCCTAACCGCCTACGGACCGTACTTAACGTAAGCAGCCTACTATACCTATCCCTTAGCCCTGCGGAATATACTTAACGCGGGAGGGCTTATTCTAACCGCCTACGGACCGTACTTAATATAGGCAGCCTACTATACCTATCCCTTAGCCCTGCAGAACGTGCTTAACGCGGGCGGCGGACTATACTTAACGCTAGAGGGCTCTGAAACGTATCGGAGTCGGGATCCTAGGCGATGATATCGAGGGAAGTTAGGGCCTATATAAGCTAGTCTTATAGCAACGCGAGCATAATAGTCGATAGCATAGCGGTCGAGTTTATTATAGTGAGGCTTTTATACGCATTACTCGAGTAGTAAAGGGGATTATATAAGTATTATTAAAGAGCTAGGCTTATAACTATTGCGAGTAACGTATATATAGCAGAGGGCATCGTGTGCGTGAAAAAACGTATATATATAGATATCTATGGGAAAAAGGAGGGCAGCAGAGATCGCGAGAGCAGGGGTTATATATACCCCTACGAAGACCCCTGCTACGCATATCTATATGACACCACGCATATCTATGCGATATACCCCCCTAGGAGCGATATATTTATTGCTTCTAAAAGGCCCTACGAAGTATATATATATAGTATAAAAGAAACCGAGATAAAACGAGGTAATAACGAAGCTATTCCTATCCCCCTATGGAACGTACTCGACGCGGAGGGGTCGTCCTAACTGCCTATAGACCGTACTTAATATAGGCAGCCTACTATACCTATCCCTTAGCCCCGCGGAACGTACTTAACACGGGAGGGCTCGTCCTAACCGCCTATAGACTATACTTAATATAGGCGGCCTATTATATCTATTCCTTAGCCCTATAGAACGTGCTTAACGCGGGCAGCGGACTATACTTAACGCTAGAAGGCTCTAAAACGTATCGGAGTCGGGATCCTAGGCGACGATATCGAGGGAAGTTAGGGCCTATATAAGCTAGTCTTATAGTAACGCGAGCGTAATAGTTAATAGCATAGCAGTCGAGTTTATTATAATAAGGCTTTTATACGTATTACTCGAGTAGTAAAGGGGATTATATAAGTATCGTTAAAGAGCTAGGCTTATAACTATTGCGAGTAACATACGTATAGCAGAGGGCATCGTGTGCGTGAAAAAACGTATATATATAGATGTCTATGGGAAAAAGGAGGGCAGCAGAGATCGCGAGGGCAGGGGTTATATATACCCCTGCGAAGACCCCTGCCACGCGTGTCTACGCGACACTACGCGTGTCTACGCGACATAAGGTAAGATTTATAGACCTACTTATATTATTATTAGAAGCTAGCTATTTTATAATATAGGGTTATATCTTACTAAATAAAGCTCTTATAAATCTCTCTTTAAACTACTTCCCCTTATTAAAAAAGGATATAATATCTAAGTTAGCGAAGGGAGAGGAAGATATATTACTTATAAATCTATAAATATTAAAGTTAATATTATATAGTTAAAGTAACAAAGTTTTTTAATTAATAAAGTAAAGTTATTATTATAATATCTTCTAAATAGAAGAATAAGGTAAGTAGTAATAACTCTTTTTATATAATAAAAAGGAAATAGTATAATCTAAAAGAATTAAATAAATATAGAAAAGATTTAATGACCTCAATCTTATTACTCTAGGCTCTTATAGATCTATTTTAAGTCCTATTACTTAATATAGAAGGGTCTTTCTAATAGCACTCTTATTTTAGAAGGATTTATAGCTTTATTATATTAATATCTCTTTAATATCAGTATATTACTCTTAATACTTAGGGCTATAATAATAAGGGGGTTTATAAGTTTTTATTTACTAATCTAGTTAATCTCGCTATACTTATTAGCTTAATAAGACTACTAATGTCTATATTAGTCTTATATATAGCTATCTTAGCTATTTTAGCTATACCTCGCTAGTTAAATAATAATAGTTATAATAATATATAAGGGATAAGAAAAAGGGATATACTTACTAGAACCTACTAATAGTATAAGAAAGGGGGGATTTTAGGGTTTATATTGTTCCTACCTTATTCTATAAGAATCATAGCTATTATAATTCCCTTAGAACTATATTAAGTCTATAAATATCTTCCTCTCTTCTAGACTATATTTATTATTAATTATATGATTATCATTAATTATATGATTATTATTTATTATTTATACATTTTTCAAGCTTATTATTATATTTAAAGTAAATTATATATATATTTTAATAGCGGGGATATATAGATATAATAAAGGCACCTAATTCTCTAAGAAGCTTATAAAAGCTATTAAAAAGACTAAAAGAATCTACCTCTAGGTATTATTAGAAAGACCTAGAACTAATAAGAACTAGAAAAGATAATAAATAATATAACTCTACTTATAGCTAAATAAGAATATTAAAAATAAGCTTAAAAGATATATTTAATAATTTATAAATCAAATTAAAAGAGATTATCTAAACTTAGTATAAATTCGCTAAGAAAATACTAAGAAACGAGGTATAGGGTTATTAAGGTATTAATAATAATAATATATAAATAATACTAAAGTCCGCTATGGTCTTCTCCTCTACGCTCTACTCTATAGTCCTCCTATACTAGGCCCGTGCGCTAAGGGGGCTTTTTTAAAAGCTATATAGCTAAGTCTATCTTATCCTATCTTAATATATATAAGGCGAGATATAGTTTAATTTTAGAGAATAATAGAGACCTAGCGTACGCCTAGCGCGCGCGCCTAGCAGGGCACTAACTAGCCCCTAGAGGCGGAGGAGGGGGGTAATATCATAGGCTATACCTAGTGAAGTTAGCCTAGGCCTTTGCCTAAGCTCACCGCCTTTTAGCATATCTAGTAGGACCCCGCTAGACACCCGGTAGGACCCTCCTAGGCCCCTATAGAGATATAGATTATTCCGCCTAGAGAGGAAAATTTCCCCTTTTTCTCTCTAGCTTTAAATAAATAGTATTAGTATTAATCTTAGCTAAATAAGCCTAAGTCAAGCCCTTTATACTACCTAGCTTATTTAGAGGTTTAGGCTATTAGTATAAGCTTAGTATAGGGCCTAGCTATATCGGGATATAAATAAGAGGAATAACGATATTCTATAGTAAGCCTATATAAGGGTAAAAAGCAGGGTTAATTCGCTCTATATCGCTTATAATACGCCCTATGTATATAGACAGAGGGCTCTACTAAATGCGGTATCTACGAATAGCCTTAATTATTAGGTACCTAGAAAGTACTCACGGTTAGGGTGCCTTAAATATAACGTTTCTCTTTATACTCGGGGAGATTATTAATACCTATTATAATAACAAGGATCCTATGCGTAGTTAGGGGTTAGAAACTAGGTTTAAACGAGCGTGTTATTTATAGTTATGTAAGAGAAGCTATCCTTATACCTAGTTATAGTATAACCTATACTCCTATTATATACCTTTATATATAAATAAGCCCTTATATCGCGCATAACGCCTCTAAGTTATATATAGCTTAATATTATATTACGCGTAGCCTACTTATTATAATATAGCGGTATCTATAGTTATAATACTTCTCCTCGCTAAGAGCCTAGTTTTATAAAGCTTAAACTACTTTAGCGCGCTCCTCTATAGTAGCGCTAGCCCTAAGTAGCCTTATATTACTCTTCTTATAGAGTTATTTAAAGATTATCCTCCTAAGTAGCTTTATACGTAGGTTAGCTATATTATTTACTAAATATATATACTTAAAGTTAACCTCGCCCTGTTAGTAACCTCTGATATAAAGTAGTTATAAACCTATATATATTTTGCATAGTTATTTATAAACTCCCCTTTTATAAGTAAAATTACTTCTATTTTATCTACTTATATATAGAGGGGTTCTCTAAGATCTATATTAAATTTACTTAGAAAATTATATATCTAAAGTGCTTCTAAAGTAATACATAATATTATATAGTATTTAGCCTCTATAGATAACTTAGAGATCGTTACTTATTATTAGGATCTCTATAAGATTAGCCTATTAGTTATAAAGAATACCTAACCTATTATTAAACGCGCTATATCCTTATAGCTAACATAGTTACTATTAATATAGCTATAGAGACTCTATTCGTTTAGGTCTCTATCCTTATATTTATTATTATAACTTATTACTAAAGAGGGGCTTATACTAATATATTATATTAAGCGCTTTATACCCTTTTTATATAATTTATTTAGGTACTAGGAAAACTATACCTTTAGCCCTATATTAAAAGAGAGATCTAGCCGTATTATAAGCGCTCTAAAGCTAACTTTACTAAGTACTCTGTAGTACTATGCTTAGTGTTCTAGGTCTAGTATAGTCTCTATGCTAGGGATTATAAAGTTAAGCGCCCCTATATTAATAGGCATACTTATAAACCTAACCTTCGCTCTAAACTTTCTTATTATGTCTATTAAATATATCTCTTAACTAATAATAGTTTTCTAATATTCCTTATTAAAAGTAAGTTATATACTAAGGAAGTTATCAGGTACCCTGGGGTTATGAACCTCAATCTCAGTACTTATATACTTATAACTAGCGCTAAGAGCTACTTCTAGACTATATACTAAAATATTATTAATATATATTACTATTATAATATTAAGAGTTTTACTATAGTAAGTTGCGTTATTTAAATATAGCGGTATAAACCCTGCTTATTAGAGGATCTCTTATAGCTTCTTTTATTACTACTTCCTGCTTTATTATAACTTATATAAAGCCTTATAAAGTCTAATAACGTATTCTTAATCTGCTTTATATCTATATTTAGCTACTAGCTAGGCGTATTATAGGTTTATAAAGACCTCCTTAATTAATAGGACAGGTATTATATGTATTACCTCGTTCTAGCTCTCTATTTAAGTATATGCTAATAAAGTCCTACTATTATATAGGATATCCCTTCTTATGCGTATATACTAGTAGGATCCGCTATAATACTATTTATAATATTAAAGCATATATCTAGGTAAAGTCGCGCCTAGAGACTTATAGGAAGCTTCTTATTATAATCTACGCCTTGCGCTTTATAAGTATACTATAGGCTTTTTTATATTTCTATACCTATTAACCTAATAAGCGGAGGCCTTTTAGTGTCTCCTCCGTATTAATAACTATAAAACTCCCTTTTTAACTAAGGCATATATCTTATTAAATATTACCTCTACTTATAACTTCTAATTATTTATAGGTCTATTCTATGCTTTTATAATAGTTATTAGGTCTAGGTAAGGCTATTAGATATTACCTCCGTTCTACTTCTAAGGGGGTTTTATATAAAAGCTATAGTATAAGTTTATATTATATAGTTTTTCTCTGGAGAGTTAGCCTCTCTAATTTATAGATATACTCGCCATATCTACTCTACAATAGTTTAAGCATAGCGTTATAATTATAAGCCCTAACTAGGTAGTAATATATACTAGCGCTCTACTAGCTTTATTATGGGTTTATAAAAAATAATATTAGAATAGATCATTATCTTATCCCGCTCTAGTACCTATATATTATATACTTAGTCTCTATAATAACTAATAAGGATACCCTTCTTAGCTTATATAGCGATTTTCTCGCTTTTTACTTATACCTTAGGATTAATATAGGTAAAATATATACTTCTAATAAGCCTTAGCTAACTTATATTAGGAATATAGTCTCCTCCTAGGGCTAATGACTCATTATAGAGCGCCTATATAGGCGTCTTACTTAGTACTACTATAATAAAGGAGCGGTTAATAATATAGATTACTACTATAAGTAGAAATAGCTATAGCTCTACTAGGATCTTAAGATTAATACTTAAAGCGCGCCCCTTATTTGATATAATTCGGATTATATGCTTTATAATATTATTCTATTTATATATATATAGTAACAAAGACTCTACGTTTATCCTATTATCTTATAATATAGCTTTGAGGTACGTTATTATAAACTCCCCTATATTATCTATAACCTTTATTATTATACTAAAGGTATTCTTCTATCCTTAGAGGTATATTTATAATTAGCGCGCTAGTGTATCCTTCATATCTATAAAAATAATCGCTTAGAAGCGTATCTTATTATATATAACTAATAAGAAGTATTTAAAGTACTTTATTAGCTTTACCTCTCTAATATCTATATAAAGAATATCCCTTACTCTGTTTATATATCGCCTAAGTATATATAGCGAGTACTATAAACTCTTCAAGAGATTACATATTTTATATAGCTATAGGACTACTAACGTAGGGGTAATTATATATCTCTTTATTATCTTAATAGTTTTCTTTATCTCTCTAAAGCCTAGGTACCCTAGCTTATAATACTAGAGCTTAGATTTAGTTTTCTACTATATAGTATATATAACCTATATATTTAAATCTTACTTATAGGTAATAATAAGGTTAAAACCTTACTACTAAATATTAAGCGTTATAAATACCTACTTATTAGTACTTATTAGTTAGATCTTATTAAGGTAACCTCTACTAAGGTATAGTTATTTACTACTAAATATGTTGACTAGAAAGGTTAGCGCGTATAAAATATCTTATAGCTATATTAATTCCCTATTATTAAAGTATAGGGTAACTATATCTATATACTTAGGATAGATACTACCTCTTCCTATACGAATTATATATAGAGTTATTAATAGTATATACTTGTTATTATTATATTATAATAAGTCATTAATTATATATATATTCGCACCTATATCGTATAGCTAAATGCTATTGTTATATTTAACTATTCTTAGAATAATATCTCTTATCTAGTCTCTATAGGATTATCTATCTACGATAGGTATCCTATAAGGTTTTTCTAAGCTATCTAGAAGTTATTTAAATCTATAAAGGTATAGTAAACTTACTCTAGTAGTTTCTAGCTCTCTTTTATAGAGTCCTTCTTAGGTATATCTATCTTCTTATTATTATTTTATAAAGTTAATAATTCCTTAACCTTAGGACTATAGTTAGGATAATAACGCTATATTATATTAGCGTGCTTATAACTAAAATAACTATAGCTTTGCTAGTCCTTCTTAAGCTCTATCTTCTTATTCCCCTTAGATATCCTATCTATTACTTAGGTTATAAGCATAGCCTTTATCTTACTAGTTATATAAGCCTTATCCTATAGATCTACTACAAGCGCTTTAACTAACTTAATAGTACTTTTATAGTACTTTAATTATTAGTATATAACCTAGTCGTAGTACTAGTCCTCTACTCCTTAAATAAATACTTAAATAGCATCTTTAGGAGAGATAGCACTACCTACTTATTAATATCTATATTATAACTTATTAGAATTTAATATATATACTATTAGATCGCTCTTTATAAGCTTTAGTATATATATCTAATTTTATCATTAGCCTTATAATATAATATTAGCGCTAGTATATATTTATAGAAGAGTCTCTTATATCTTAGAGCTACTCTAAATATATATCATAAGTAGTAATAGTTCTTTTATAATATTATTATATATCTTAGCTGCTATATAGAGATCCTCTATATAGGTTAAGTTATCCCTAAGAGCGACTTTATATACTATAAGCGCTATTTATACTTATATAAATTATATAATCTTGTTTATAGATCTCTTTAAGTAGTATTCCTTTAGGAACTTTATTTAAAGGTCCTAAAAATAGTCTATACCTAGCTTAGGTATAGTAGTAAGCTCTCTAATTAGTAGGGCGTCTATTATTATAATATCTAAGCTAACCTCCTATGCTTTAAAGTGTAGATAAGTTAGACTTACTAGGGTAGTTATTAGTAATAGTACTATTAGAGATAAAGTATCTCTATTACTATTACTAACCTTAGGTAGCGCTAGGGTTATCCTATATACCTCTTATAACTACGCCTAAAGAGTCTTATTCTCCTTAAGCCTTTTCTACTAAGCTAACTATAGCTCTATAATTTTATATTAAAGATCTATAATCGCTTTATCTTAAAGCCTTATTACTCTAACGTCCTATAGCGCGGTTATCATAACTATGAGTAACTCTTTAGGCTTCTTAGAAATATATTAAAGTTTATATAGTACGTATATTATATTAGATAATTATATACTAGTAGATTTGCTATTCTAATAACTACTATGATAAGCGATTTAGATTTATAAAGTTATATAAGTAAGGTCGTGCTATTATATAATAATAAGGATCCTATGTATAGTTAGGGGTTAGAAAGCGGGGTTAAATAAGCGTGTTATTTATAGTTATATAAGAGAAGCTATCCTTATACCTAGTTATAGTACGACCCGCGCTCCTATTATATGCCTTTATATGCGAACAAGCCCTCGTATTACGCGTAACGCCTCTAACCCGTATGCGGCCTAATATTATGCTGCGCGCAGCCCGCCTATTGCGATACGGCGCTGTTTGCGGTCGTAACACCTATTTTATACGCAAAATATATAGATAGTAGAGGTACTGTAAATCCGGGCTAGTAATTGGGTGGAAAAAACGACGCTGCACTCCCTTATTGGCTATGCCCCGCACGAAGGGTTTCTGGCGTATTGTGGCACTCGAAGGGATAACTGCGTGGGCAGTGGTGTTGAACCATATATACGTCTGCAATGGCGATTACGTAACGAGTGTATGTGACCGCCTTCCGCATTGTCATAGTTCTGCCACTCCGCGGGTTACGGTGTTAACGCAACAGTATCCTTTGCATTTCTGTAAACACTCTTGTGAGCTCAGACAACAACGGCCCGTATGTTTCCTGGCAACGTCCCATGATCTATATTTCTCCGCCGACTCAATTAAACCATCTATAACAGTACAGTTTTGGAATGCGCAACCAGCTGTCCCATAGAATTGGGTATCAGAGCACAAGTAACCTGTCCAAGAGCCATGTACGGCTGAAGATGATATAGTGTCACCGACACATATGCTATTTGCACAAGTTTAGCGGTCAAATATACATTAAGGTTCAGTTGTGTAGTCTACCGCCATTAGCGGGCAGATAAACAGCCAACTGTCATATGCGGGTATGGTGCAGAGTGAAGAAGTCAGCATAGGTAGGTGTATCTCTTGTTGAACATTCTTCTCTACCCCGCTCAAGCCCACTAAGGGGGGCTAGAGAGCTTATCTAGAGGCCACCCAGTGCCCCTCTTCCGCGCATAGACGCCTTCCTAAATCCCCCTTGGCTCGTGACACCAACGTACCGCACACTCGGGAAAGAGGTTGAAGACATCAGGAGAACCGAGTGCGACAAACCCATGCTCAAGTTCTTCTACCAGAGCTATTGAGGCTCTCTCAAGAACGCGATTACCTGGATGTTCACTAGACCGGGGTTGATTATCCAAAATGGCCGAGTATCCACAAAGCAATAAAATTGATAAGTATCTGTTGGCAAAAGCTGGAAGAGTTGAAAAACATTTTTGCTGCTCAGCGACACAAACTTTGTTCATCCCAGTCTTGCTTCTTACTTATAACTACATCCGAAAGCCAGCGTCATCATGGGTACGAATAAGGGTGTTACTTAGACCGTTGGTGATTAGCGCAACTTACCATGCACCTTGAGATCACAACATTCTCCAATCATATTCCAGGTTCTGTCGGTCAAGTTCAGGCCACTCGAAGTTCCTGTCTGTGTGTCGTATCACTTTGGATTCCAGCAGCTCGGAATCCGGGCCAGGCAATGCCAGTGTCTACTGACGTGACGATTGTAGACGACGACTACTTATCCGCCCAACGGACGAAAATGGCGGACCAGTCGATTCTTTGTCCGCCAGATCTTCGCATTCAACGATCGAATGATTCGCAATAAAGACTCTAGCTGCACCACTATCAACGCGCAGAGTAAAGTGTTGGTCTACGAGTTAGGCTGCCGGTTATGCTCCGCCATTTGAGAAGAACATAGACCTAGCATCAAATAGGCTAGGATGGGATAAAACTGGAAAGCAAAAGCTGTGTTTATAAACGCATTCCGGTATCTTCCATGCTAAGCAATCAGTCCCTCGTCCAAGATAGAAGCTGCGTCATCAACCAAGACTCGTTATTTTCTTTCATCTTTTCGTAAGAAGAAAACGGGAAAACGTGCATTCGCATCAATTTAAAGGCTTAAGCACTCAGTCCTTCGCATGTGCTTCCTGATAGATCGAGACTTACTTTTTGCAAATATGGCCCCAATAACCGGTCAATGAAATCAGTGATGTTTTGAGCAAAGAGTGACTTTGTTTTTCTGACTAACTGCAACTACGTGTTTCTCTACTACAAAAGTGTTTCCCACAATCGAAAAAGAAGTATCACACCCATCCCCAGCTCGATCTTCAGACCAACTGCCATAGGTAGGGGCAGTAGCTGTGACGCACACGTGCCCAAGCAATTAAAAGCTCACAGATGTACATCTAGACACCGACGGGAGTCTGGCAAAGGACGGCGAGGCCGAGCTGTTGAGAAGGAGAAGTGTTAGCATAAAAGTCTCGGAGATAGGCCTTCATATATAACTTACAAGCGGCAAAACGCAGCATCGAGCTCGCTGGCCCTTATTGGCGCAAATGGCACGGAAGTCGGAGGCCGAAGTGGGAACGGAAGGAGCTATTTGTTCTCTTAGAAAGTTTCCAGGACCCAGGCGACACTGGGACTTAGAATGGGGGCTTACGAGAACCACAGTCGAGGTTAGCGACTCCGAGAACATCTGTAGCGCAGCACTGGGGGCTGTCGTAGAGGCCAGAGCAAGGGTCGTAGGCGGCAGCTTCACTACCGCCGTCGCTGCCGCCGCCGTTGCCAGGCTTGTCGCCGCCATGCTTGTCGCCGCCAGTGGGAACGGCGATGGCGACGCTGGCAAAGAGAGCAACGAGGGCAATCTTGAACTGCATTTTGAAGTCTTGAGAGTGTCTTGGTGACAGAAAGTAGAGCTGAAGCTTGAGATGCGTTGGTGACTGAAGACCGAAGAGATGGGTGCTGATGCTGATGGTGAGATGAGAAACAATCTGTCTTGAGAGCGGTTCTCTCGAACTTATATACTTCAAACTCTGTCTACATGAGGCTAGTTGATTTTCCCCAAGACAGTTGTGATTAAACACAATCATCATGATCCATCAACCCGACGGTTGCCTAGTACGAGCTGGTACATACTGTGTTGCTCTGCTTTTGCCTCCTCCTGCAGACCTGACTCCAGTCTCATCGCAAAGCACACCACAATAGTCATCCCGATACTGTAAGTGACTAGTCAATGCAAAGTCACGATGCTAATGGCTATGTCGGAACAAATTCTCCATTGTGACGACTTAGCTATGCATGGCGATATTGGCTTGGCTTCCCACTTTTGCTGCGCTGGGCTTCAACCTGCAGTCTGCAGCAGTCCACTGGACACGAGCTCTGTAGAGTGAAAGTTGTGAGTGAGGCGACACTAAAGATTTGATATGTGACAGAAAATCCTACGAGTTTACCATTTCCGCCAAAAAAGCAAGGTTTGGAATTCATGATGCAGCCGCGGATGCACCAATATCAACCCGTGTGGAGAAGGAGGACCTGGACCTGAACGGCTGCAGCCGCTCCCGTCTGTCATATGCAACGTTCCCCGCCTTCAGCTCGAAGGCGAACGAATGAGAGCTCATCCTTGTATCAGCGCCAGCCTTCACTGTGGATAATTGGCGAGTACGACGCTTCATTGACAGGCATCATTCCATCCTGCCAAGTAATTTTCCTTCTTTACCTTTAGGGCTTGAAGAAGTGTCATGTCATGGAGGTCTCAGTGTCATCCACAGTTTCCCCGGCCGTCCTGACATTGACGGAATCTTTCAACTTTGTGCGGCAGGGTGACGGGAACGCCGAGCCGATCAGGATTAGTTAACACCACTCGGCATGGTAATTCGGCACGCAGATGGCTTGTGGTGATGATATAGTGCCTGCCGTAGCATCAACTGGGTTGTTCACTTTCACAGATATACTCTTCGTGATGCAGTAGCCGATTGAAACCATTTCACAACGCACTCTGATGCGACATTCGAGAGTCATAGGCACGGCTCACATCGTATTTACTCTAGTGCTCGCGTATTCGCCGAGTAGCTCTGAATGTCAAACAATTTCCGAGAGGGAAAATCGCCGCCTCATTAGGACCTGTCAGAACTGTATCTGCCGATTGCCGAGGCACATTGTGCCCGCCTTGATTTGGTGAAAGAACTCTGCATTGGTTGGAAGACCTTGATCTTTTCTGCTGCCTGGAACAGGACTTAGTCTCACTCTTCGTTTTCCACTTTAATCCTTATGCAATGTGATGTCAAGGTTGTATGCAAGGGCTGAAACAGCCCCAACAGCCACTAACCCATGTTAACTAGTATGGACGAACTGCAAAGAATTCTTTGCACGGTTGCCGCCGATCAAATGCGATTTGGTACCTGTCCGTTATTGTCATACCCAATCTAGGAGGCAGGTACCATGTTGCAGCATGCAAATGTGTCATGCAAGTTGATAGTATAACTAAACGTCAATGATTCAAGAGGTTTGTTTTCCACCCGGCGAGACCCCATTTCCGACGGTCTCGTACCCACCCCAAAAAGCATCAGATCCTTGATTCCATCTCTCAACCACCAGATAGGCAACCAAGTCGTGGGTTTTACATCTGTTTGCTTCGCGTTGGGCATGATTGACCCACTGACTCCGCTTCCACCCGCTCTCGATCCAGCTGATAGCCTGATCGAAATTCCGTACGACTTGAAGAGTGGCGAGTTAGTTGGAAGAAAAAGAAACGGACCAGGCCCTAGGTTGGTGCATGCCCCACGAGCCCCACGGCGACGGCAGCTGTCTCGGCGGCCCGAACCAGGAAGCTATACCGAATCTGGTATCCCGGGGAATCGGAAAGGTTTCCGACGCACCAGCACAGCTGATCCGCTCGAACTTCGAACACGTAGACGCCGAAGCCGCGACCGAGCTCGCACTGGACAGCCTGATCCAGCTCTGGCAATGTAAATCGATACTCGTTTGGGATGACCGAGGCCCCATTCCAACTGGCACTATCAATTCAATTGAGGCGATCAGGATACACTTCAAGGCGGCTCGCGGCCGCGGCTTTTGGTCCGGGGTAATACGAGAAGCGACCCTCCCAACCACGTCGCCAAGGTTCCCACATCCGCCGACGTGAACCTGCTAGTGATGCAAAAAGCCCATGGGTACCAAAATGGGTAGTACCCAAAATCACCCACGGGTACTCTACGGGTACCCAAATTACCCATAGGTCTAGCCCATATTAAAAGCCTATAGGTTATGCAGCCTATAGGTTAACCTACCTATAGGTAGCCTATCTATATATAAATAATTATAAGTAGTAGTTATAAATTAATCCTAAAGATCCTATTAAAAGTAAGGTATATTTAGTATAAATTATTAATTTATAATAATTAATATAAAATTTATAAACTACTTATATTAGAAGATAAATAGAACTAGGATAGCTATAAAAAGATTATTATAAGTTTTTTAAATATAAACTATATTCTAAGTTATATAGAAGTAAGTAAAATCTTAAATTTAATTACTATTATAACTAGAGGAGATATAGTAGGAATATTACTAGGTAGTCCTCCTTTGTTTCTAGTATTAAGTCCTAGACCTAGTATCTAAGGATATATTAGATAGTTATTAAGATATAGGGGGTATAAGGGAGTAGCTGAGGTAAGAGAGTTAGCTTAAGAGCTATTATCTCTAAGTACTTAATAAGGTATATAAGTGCTTATTAGTAGAATTATTATTATTATTATTATTATTAGAAATAGCTTAACTTAGCCTAAGAGTAAGCAAGCGAGGTCTATCTCCTTTAAAAGTAATAGAGATATTTATTATCTTATTAATAACTATTAGATAGTTTCTAATCTATTCCTTCTCTAAGAGAGTAGAGTACTAAAAAGATTCTCTAATAATATAAAGCTATTCCCTAGTAGCTTTTATAGTATTATTATTAGAAGCTTCTTTAAATATTATCTAAGCTAACTAGGTTTTATATTACTAAGTAATCTTAATACTTAAGATCTTAAAGATAGTCTTAGCTAAAAGGTTAAAATAAGAGTAGTAATAGATAAGGTAGGCTAGGCTAAAGGAGTATATAAGGGGGATAGATATTAATTAAATATATAAGTAATCCTAAGCTATCTAGCAAATATTATAGAATTAAGGATAGCTACTTTCTAAGCAGGCTTAGAATTCTTATATAGTTTCTATAGGATATATAACTAAATATATTAGATATATAAATACTTAGTATAAAGTATAATATCTTACTTATATTAAGAAAGTTATTATAAATAGCCCTAGCTTACTAATATATTAATATATTTCCCTATTCTAAGTTAATAATATAGATCTTTATAAGGGATTACTATAATTACCTATTTTTTTAGACTATAGGATATTAAGCTATAGAGCATATATCTTAGGCCTTAGGTTAGAGGTTAATAGGAGTCCTATTATTATAGGTCTAAATAATATTCCCTTATATATAGATTAATAAATACCTATTATACCTAAGTTTATAAAGTAGTTAAAAAAGGGAGATCCTTAAAGTAATTTGCAAAGTTAAATTAGATATCCTAGGTACTTAAGACTAAAGTACTAGGTTTAGGAGTAAGTAAAGTAGTAATACTATAGATATTAAAGGAATCTTTAGAAACTATCTTCTTAATATATATTAGTAGCTTCTCTTATCCCTTTTTAATAACTTATAGAAGGTTCTTAACCTATAAACTACCTAAACCTAAAGCTTTCTCCTTAAGTATAATAGTATAAATATATAAGTATATTACTATAACTTATAATAGAATGACCATATAACTAGGGGTTAGACTATTTTAGTAGCTAAGAAGGTTAGTAAATAGTAGGAAGGGACTAAGGATATTAATAAGAATATTAAGGGCTTCCACTTAGACTATACGTCTAATAATTACATATAAAAGAGGTTTCTCAACTGAAGATTCAAATAACAGTTGATAGGTAACTGCCGATATATTACCTTTAGGCTAGTAAAGGTTAAGCCTACTACCGAAAGACTACCTTCAGGCTAGTAAAGGTTAAGCCTACTACCGAAAGATTACCTTCAGGCTAGTAAAGGCTATTATAAATAGTTAACTAAGCCTAGGATAGGTTAGTTACCTACCTCATAACTATATATATAGTCACTTTTCCCTACCTAGAGAGATTGATATCATCATCACCATCATCATTATTCACCACAATACAATCTATTTATCTCATCAACGTCGTCTACCTGCACTCCTTCGTTCTAAGTCTTCCTAGTTTTTCTTACTAAAGGAATACTAATTAGAATTAAGAGTATTTTTAAACTAAGTGATAGTTATTAATTTTAGCTCTCTTTCATATAAGTATAGTAGAGTTCTATCTTATAAGAGGCGAAGTAGCCTCTTTAACTTCTAAATAGATACTTAGAGGTTAAAGAACTCTTATATTCTTAGAGTAGAAAGTTTTAGAGAGATTACTAACTATTATTATATCTATAATCTTATTAATAAGAGCTTAAAATTTATATCTACCTTTTAAATAAGGTATATAAAGAAAATAGAAGAATATTTATTATCTTTATTATTAGGGTTTTCCTCGTTATTAAAGGCTTCCTTATTAATAGAGTCTTCCTTATTATTAGAGTCTTCCTTATTATTAGAGTCTTCTTTATTATCAGAGTCTTCCTTATTATCAGAGTCTTCCTTATCCTTAAGCTATATTTTAGAGGGTTAGGATTCTAGAGATATATCCTTTACTTCTACCTTAAGGGTTATAAGAATTGCCTTAATAATAAGGTTAAAGATATGCGCTAAAGAGCGAATATAGTATACTAGCTAGACTAGTAATACTAAATCCTTAGTAAGTTCCTTAGCTAGGATTTTAAGTTAAAAGGCGAGATATTTATCTACTAAGATAGTCTAGAAAGTAATCGCTTTTTAGGTTTTTTAATATATTCCTTTTAGGAGTTATATAATAGCTTTTCCTTGCTTTAGTACTATATATCCACGATTTATATTAATAGCACCTAAAAGGACTTTTTATAACTTCTATTACTTATTAATATAATAATAAAGGATGCTAAATAAGGCATACTTTAGACTAGGAGTACTCTAAATATTAATTATAAAAGAGACTTAAGTTTTAGGAGGAATTAACTAGATAGCTACTTGCTAAATATATTAAGCCTCTTTAGATACCTATTTTCAGAGTGTTATTTAGGATAGGAGATAGTAAAGAGGACTTAGTAATAAATAAAAGTATTTAAATACTAGATTTAAAACTAAGTTAAGTAAAGGATTTATCTTAATTATAAAATAAACTAGTGCTTATTATTAGGAGGTAGGGATAATTCCAGATTCCTATTTATAGATTACTATAAATAATTACTATAAATACTAAGCTAACTTATAAGCGCTTAGCCCTGCCTATACTATTAAACTCTAAGATATGCTTTTAAGTTGAGATACTGCTATATAGTATGTATACTAGTATTCTTAATAAATAGATAGGTAAATAATTAATAATAATGTTTATAAACTAACTTTAGCTCCCTAGATATAATATAATAGCCTTAGTGAAATTATTCCTAATATTTAGTCCTATATTAGAGAGTCTAGAATAATTTCATATTTAGTTTCTATTTAGACTTTAACTACTTAGACTAAGGGTTATATTTACTAAGTTTAACCTACTTATAATATTATAATAGGGTTTTCTAAAAAAGAATTTAATAAAAGTTAAATAGTTTTAAGAATAAAAATAATAGTTTATAATTAGGTTTGTAACTCAGGAGGTATAAATAGGTATTAGAAGCCCAGTCGGCGGTTCGTCGCCGACCCGACCGGCGCCACGTCGGGCCGATCGGACCCACCTATTGCGCCGATTCAACCAATAGGAGGGCCAGGACCCTATATATAAGGACTGCCTATATAGCTATCGTAACCACCAAACCTACGATAGATAGATATCACGAATAACTATAGTATTATAGAAGAACCCTATCTTTCTAGTACTATTACCTGCGCAGGATAGTTATTCCGATACTAATCAGTAGTTAACTTAACTATTATAACCACTCGAGTTACCACAGATCAGCAAGGTTTATCACTACCTATAGCAGAAGAGATATCTCTGCTATTAATATCACTGCTACTAGCAGAGGGATTAAAACGACCGTTACGGGCTACTATAATAACTATTCAACAACGTCTAGGCTGCTTTACGCCTATATATAACGACCGGTTAAGTAAATAACTATAGCGATAACATCCAGGCTGCTTTGCGCCTATATATAACAACCTCGACGCGAAAAGCTATAATATCGCGAAAATAACGCATATTATATCCCTACTTCTACCACTCTATTCATAATAGCTACCCTAACCGCTAAGCCGGGTAGCAACCCCCCTCCTCCTCCTACTACCTATAATAGATCTATCTAAAGATCTATCTCTAGCGATATCCCTATCCCTACCCAGCTTAAGGGCATCGTCTAGCCCGACCTATAGGGCAAGGTCTTCGAGATCGATAAGGAAAGCGATAATATTCCCGATATATCTATTAAATAGGCAAATATATAGATAGGCTATTAACTTAAGGTCTATAAGATTAATAAGAATACTAGCTGAGCCTTCTAGCGCGAGTTCTTATATAACTTTATTAGCTAGACTGCTAAACTATTTAGCAAAACTAACTAGAAGCTTAGGAAAGCCCTCAAAGACTATATTATTAGCTATAGAGTATAAGTTAACCTAGTAGCTAGAATAATCTCTATTAGGCTTATTAAGGCTATAACTAGACCAAAGTTCTATTACTAGAGCTAAGCCTAGTTAGATACCTATATAGACGACTTCTTACGATACCTCGCTAATAACCTAACGTTTATTCGCGAGATATTAGTACTAGTTACGCTTATACGCCTGCCCTATCTCACGAGGCCCGATAAGAACCTCGCCCAAGCTAGCAATATCTATAACTTCTGCGCTAAACCAAAAACCCCGCAGCTATAGGCCCCCCCTACAATAGTACTAGTAAAAACCACGCCTACTAGCAGAGATAGCATAGTTAATAATAACTAGGATATAGGCTATAATAGCCTCCTAGCTACGCTAAAGCAGTTAATAGATCTAGCTAAGCTCTTTGCTAACGATATGAAGTATAGTAGCGCTAAATACGACGTTCTAGAGGCAAAATTAACTATCTTTCGGGATATCTACGAGAAGGTCGGGATCTAGCAGTTGCAGGCTACTAGCGCCCTCCCCCTTATACTAAAAAGCTAAGCCTGCGATTACTATTTCAACCGACTTAGCAGCGCCTAGTTAAGCCTCCTAGCTATAGTTAAAAAACTCTATAACTACTTCGAATCCTATAATACCCGCTAGGCTTACCTAACGGAGTAGCGCTAGGCTATATTAACCCAGGTTATCTATAATAACCCCTCTAAAACGAGGATAGAGTGCTTAGAGATCCTCGTTAACTATATAACTAAGGTCTAACGAGCCTTACTACTAGCCTACTACTCCGATCTTATCTTATAGGACTATATTATTAACGCCTGCTAAGGGGTCGAAGAGTGCTATCTTTACCTCTTTAACCCTACCGAGTTAATAGAAGGGGTCCTTAGCTAGTTATATTTAGCTATCTTAATAATAACCCGGCCTATAGCCTAATATATCGCTAAAAATAACGATAGGACTAGGGTCTATTGGACTGACTATACCTACTATAGCAATAGCTAAAAGAATCGTTTTAGGCCCCGTATAGCTAGCAATAGCTTTAATAATATAATAAGAGCTAAAAAGTACTACGTTTGCAGCAAACCCGGCTATTAGTCGACGAAATATACTAACGACGATCGCTATAAGGAGTATAGCAAGTTCAAGAGCAGCTAATACGTCTAAAATAATGCTAACCCTGCTAAATATCACTAGTTCTTAGCGTAGTATGAGGGTATCGAAGACCTCGCGGCTACTATAGCTAACCCCTCCGTTATTAATAACCCTATTACCCTCTTTTACTAGTCGTTATCTATTAATAACGATAGCAACGAGGGTAATAGCACCGACGAGGCCTTCCTCACTACTACCTATTTCAACCAACCTACTACGGTTAATAGCAGTAACGTGATAACCCGCTTAGCCGACTAGTCGACCCTCTACGCAATTAATTGCGTTAAACCCTCTTATAACGCATTAGTTAATAATAATAATAACCCCGTTGCGATATATATCACCAACCGTTATTCGTTAATTATATTTAGAGGGATTATCCCTAACTCCAGCGCAGCCCGATATTTAACTAGGGGTTACCTGCAGTTCCTAGCCCTATAAAAGAGGGTTAACTACTAACTTAACCCCTCTATAGCCGGGGCTGCCTCGATCCGCTTTAGCAGCGCTAACCCTATCGAATCCCTCGGAATAATAGTTATTATAACTCCTTTTAGCGACGTAACCTTCTATATAATGCTAATAAAAACCCCCTTCTTATTATCCCTTTATAATATAGACCGACTTAGCATAAGATTCGATAATATCGCTAACTAACTCGTTTATAACGACCTCACGACCCCGGTTATATAACTATAGGGCTACCTATAGTTTATAACTAACCCGGAAGAGGCTATTGTGAGTTATAACCTCACTAACGTCGAATTACACTATATCTACTATCGTTTTAGCTACCTATCCGTCTAACAACTCCATAAAGTCTTCTAGCGCGCTAGCTACCCCGTTAATATCGACGTTATTAATAAGTTAACGAAGTTTTGCTACTATTACTAACTCCATAGTAGCAGCCCCTATCGGTTCAAGTTTATAATAAAAGACGACTACAATTTCAACTACGAGATCGTTATTAATATTATATATCTCGATAGCAACTACCCTGCCCTCTACGTTATTAATATAGCTATTATATTTAATATAGCACGCTTTATAAAGGATATCTCTGCTAAAACTATATAGCAGACCCTTTAGCTCTACTAGATCGATATATACTAGGGGCTACCCGACTAGATAGTTACTAACGCTAGTACCTCCTTTTGATCTGCTGAATTTCGCTAATCTATGCGAAAGATAGCGATCTCTATAAAAGAGGTCCTAGTTAAGGCTTATAATAATATTAGGAAGGTTAAATAATATTATAAGCTATTACGCTGGGCCTATGAGATTATCCGGGCAGAAGATCCCTCTGCTAACCCTAATATCGCTCTTTAAATAGTAATAAAAGCTATTAACAATATCGCTAGGCCCGACGGCCTAGTACTAACCCTGCTAGTATTTAGAGCCTACCTACGCCTAACGGACGATTTAGCGCCCTCGCTATCGATTATGCAATACGCCTAAGCTATATAGAAGGCTACTAACGAGATCTGCTAACTCTACGCTAGTTATTAGGTTAATAAGGCTATTATAGCCCGAAATAGCCCTATAACTAAGCCTACGTTAAGCCTACCTCTCTAATCGGAGGTTAGAATATAGCGTGAAAAAGACGGCTAGAAGGGCCCTTACTAGCTTATCTCTAACAATAGCTATAAATACGTAGTTTAACTACCTAATAGGCTGAAATCCTTCTAGTTAACTATTATTAAACCTTACTACTAGTTGACTAACCCGCTAACGAAACCTAATAGTAATAACAATAGGACCGCAACCCCCTATAGGGCAACTGAGGAAGTCTACGATACTATCGTTATTACTAACGACGCAGCTCCCGCTCTACTATAGCGCTGAGGCCGGCCCCGCTGCAACCCGGCGCCGGATCCGACTTTAACTATACTCTTCGCTAAAACGGATATTACTACTACTAATAAGGCCTTCCTATCCGCTAAAGAGTAATCTAACTACGACCTTGCTATTAAGTTATATAACAATAGCGTGATTATAACCCCTAGAGAGCCTTTTGAGTAGTTAACCTGATAAGAGATCGAATCCCTTATTAAACGAGGCGTATTTAACTTCGTTAGGTACGACCCTACTTGCTATAGCGGGATCCGGATTTTCCGCTCCCGTATTATTAATAAAGTTAAGAGTAAGATAACCTAGCCCTATGAGAAGTCGAGACTCGTTATTCAGGGCTATACTAATAATAGTAAAGAGGCTATTTTAACCTAAGCTCCTATGATCTAAAGAGCTAGTTAATAGCTAATCTTCGCGATCGCCCTATTGTTATTAGCTAATAGCAAAACCCTTTAGATCTGCAATATCACCTAAGCCTACGTCCAGTCTGCTACCCACCTCGCCCGCCCTATCCTCGCTGAAATCCCCGCCTAAATACGGTATAAATACCCTAATGATACTATTATAGAGGTTATGAAACCCCTCTATAGCATCGCTAAGGCTAGTACCTATTAATAGGCTATATATAGCTACTACTATAAAGAGAGGCTCGAGATAGAGACTTCGTCGTTTAACCCCTGCCTGCTTATATCGATAAAAAATAACCTATCTTTCGCTATTATAGGTATATAAACTAATAATATATTAGGCCTATTAAACGACGTGTTTTCCGCCCTTAAGGAGGCTAAATTAACTAAAGCTAGCTTTTTAGCTAAACCCAAGCAGATCCTCGCTATTGATAACCCCCTTATATTTAATAGTAGGATCGTAACGATCGATAATAGCAATACCCTTACCCTTCGCTAAAAGGACTAAGGGCTTAAGTTATACCCTATTAACCCCTCTGCTAACGAAGCTATCCGAAAGCAGCAATACGTTAAATAACGCGCCTACAGCGCGTATATCATATTAATTTGCTAACCCGAGGCTTATTTCAACCTATCTGTCGCTACGTAATAGCAAAACCCTATAGTTAATAACATTAGAATCCTCAACTAGCGAATACTCTAGCAGTTATAATCCCTCGATAGAGGCCTTAGTTTTATCCCACTTAACCTCGCTATTATAAAACTATTTATTTTTATTAATAGATCTTTTGCTAATAATAATAACCTATCGTTGCAACTAGGTTTTATTATTATACTAGCTAATGAGACTAATAATAATAAGGCTATTAATACGTTCGAAATCAAGGGTAACGTTATCCACTATAGCTCAATAAAGTTAAAACGTATTACCCGTAGCATACTAGCCTCGGAGATCTATAGCATAGTTACTAGCATCGATATAGCTTATGCGATCGCAATAACCCTCCAAAAGGTCTCCGATCGACTAGATCTACCGTCGATATCAACTATTATTTATACCGACTTATATTCGCTATATAAGTACCTCGTTAAGCTAGGTATAACGAAAGAAAAGCGCCTTATGATTAATATAATAGCGCTATAGTAGTCGTATGAGCGCTACGAGATTGCAGAGATCCGCTAGATCTATAGTAATAATAACCTAGCTGATGGACTTACGAAGTTAACGCTGAATAAAGCCCTCTAATAGCTTATTAATAATAATAAGGCAACGATATGGATAGAGGGGTAATTCGTCTAATAGTAGCCGGGACCCCGCGCGTAGTAAAACCGGGGATATATAGTATATCGGGGGATAACGATAAAACGTGCGAAAACTGTAGTTATTAGGCTATTTAGGCCCCTTTTATAAGTAGTACTATTTAGTAGTTATCTCGATGAATATAGGCTATTATAGGGTAGGCACCGGCAGTAATAAAAGACTGCTAGTATTAGAAGCCTAGTCGGCGGTTCGTTGCCGACCCAACTAGCGCCACGTCGGGCCGATCAGACCTACCTATTGCACCGATTTAACTAATAGGAGGGCCAGGACCCTATATATAAGGACTGCCTATATAGCCATTGTAACCACTAAACCTATGATAGATAGATATCACGAACAACTATAGTATTACGGAAGAACCCTATCTTTCTGGTACTATTACCTGCGCAGGATAGTTATTCCGACAATAGGACTAGGAGAAATTAAGTAGGAGTTTATTAGATATTAGGAAGATCTAGATTATCTACCTTAAAAGGGTTTAATTAAAAAGGATCTAATTTATAAATATTAGAACTTAGAGAGTCTAGTAATACTAATAGATTTACTATTTAAGAGATAAGGATAATTAAAATAAAAGGAGAGAAAATAAGCAGATTACTATAAGATAAATATAAATACTATATTATAGTATAGATTAATTATATAAGGGTTAGTTTTAGGGTTTAAACTAAATTTTCAAATTTATTTATCTTCTAACTTTTATACTTTTTACTATCTTTTCCCTCGGTTATATCTAAACTTATATCTATCTTTAATACCTCGCTTACTAACTAGCCCCTTATCTAGAGAGGGCCCCCCCTAAGGGATAGAGAGCTCTCTATTATAACTAGAGATTACTCTGTTAGAAAAAGGGGGTAATAATATAGCACCCTGAAAACAACTAATTATAGAGATACTATAGACTCCTCAGAGGGGTAGCATAAGCTCTAGCTAAGCTAGCCTAGATCTTAGTAGTTAGTAATCTGAGCTAGAATTACTACCTACTTAGTTATAGAATCTTATAATAAAATTTATTAAATATACTAATACTAGCTAACTACCTATAGTATTATAGAGAAGGTAGCTAAGACTAGCCCGAAAGAAACTAGTTTAGATAGTAAAACGTTAGAAAACTTGTAAATAGAGGCCTAGTAATAAGTAATAATCTATTATTTTTAATTTATTACTAAGAAAATAAAGCTATAGCGCTCCGTGAGATTCGAAAATACTAAAAAACGATAGATCTTTTAATACTAAAAAGTATATTTACTAGAGTTATTTGCGAAATAATACTTAATCTACTAATTTCAAAAAGGTATTAAATTCGGTTCTAATTGAGAGCTATAGAGGCTCTCTAAGAGATTAGCAAGTAGTTCTTAGTAAATATATTTAAGAGTAAGGAATACCTAAAATATCTTTAAGTATTAGTATTAATTTAAGTAGATGCTAATCTATATGCTATTTATACTAAACGAGTAACTTTATAAAAGAAAGACCTCGATTTAGTAAAGGAATTAATAAAAAAACTAGGAGCATATAGTACTAGATTATTCTAAATTAAATTAATTACCTCAAAAGATTACTATAATATTTAGTAGTAATACCTATTATTTATCTCATAGTAAAACTCTAATTTATACTATTTATATATACTATATAAACTATTATCTATTTAAAGCGAGATATTTAGGAAACGGGTTAGCTTCTAGGCTAGTTTACTAACCTTATACTAATTATATAGGGTAGTATCCCGCTTAAGCTTAAGCTTAAGGAAGAAGGGGATTAGCTATAAAATAGCTAAGAATATACTATCTATAGTATATAAGTAATTAGCTACTTTATTAAAGGTAGTAAAGCCTTCCTAGAGCTAGGATAGACCTATAAGCTCCTAGACCTCTTTTTGCTAACCCTAGCTAGTAATCTCTAAGAATATATCCTTAATAGGAGGCTTAAAGGAGGAAGTATAGCAACGCTCTATAGTAGTATATAGCATACTATATATATAAAGAGCTAGTCTATAACC
>JAOQIF010000225.1:0-102459 GCA_026260285.1 Colletotrichum sansevieriae | reverse complement strand
ACTATTACTATTACTATTACTATTACTATTACTATTACTATTACTATTACTATTACTATTACTATTACTATTACTATTACTATTACTATTAGTAGTTATAGTACTTAGTATATTAGTTAAGGGATTTATTTTAATAGCTATATCGAAGTCCTCTTTATAACTAGATATATTATTATAGTTATCACTATTTTTAACATTAGTATCTATATCCCAACTATATTTAGATATAGAGGCTTAGGTATTAAAGTCCCCAATGATAAGTGCCTTATTAGGTATATTATTATTTATTTTATTATTAGGGTCTTTAGATATATCCTAGTTTTTAGGTACTAAAGCTAGGTTTAAACAAAAGCATGTATTAGTATTATAGGTATTAGTTTTATAATTTTATATTTCAATTCTTTAGGCTTTTTCTAACTATATTTACTGACTTTATAAGTCTTATTATTATTATTAGTCACAAGAAAGAATTTTAATAATACTAGATATTCTAATAGTATAATTTAAAATAGTTACTACTATGTAAATGAAATACTTATATAAATAAAACTTACATATTTAGAGCGGATATAAGATGAATATACTATATAGGACTACTTTAGTCCTATTCCTAATTCATATAACCCATGGCAAATAATAATACGTAAAGATCACTAAAATAATCTAATTTATCTAAAATAGTAAAACTAATGAACGGCCTAACTTAGTAAACCCTAGAGCTATAGAATTAAAATAAGATAATTTAGAGGTTTAGCGTTATAAACCTTATTTATATATAGAAGAAATAGATCTATAAAGTTAAAATTAGGGTTATTATAATCAATGGAATTATAGGGCTAGGTTTAAAACTAAAACTATAGATTCCGAAACTAATAATATTATAGATAGGTAGGATCCGAACGAATAGGTCTTATCCATAATATAAAGTTATTAGAAATTGAATAATAAGGTTATTAGTAATAAACCTTATAAGCTAGTAATACTTATTTAGTTAAGTATCTACTATAAGATAGAACAAATTTTATATATAAATAGACTTTCACTAGCTTTAGTAAATAGAGATTAAGTAATGCCTTCTATTAGGAAGATTAATTTTTACCTTTCAAGAAGCTAGGCCTACCTAAGAAAAGAAACTCTCTCTTATTCCTATTAACCCCTATGTTTTAAATACTTAATTCTAATTAGTCTTTTAAAAGTCTAAGCTAATTAATCCTAAGTTTAAATAAATATAGGTCTAATTATTTTTTTTATATACTAGCTCTTATTAGGGGCCCCTATATATATAATAGAGCTCTAGCTAATAGCTAGTACGAAGTAGATAAACCTTAATATCTAATATAAAGCTCTTATTATTAAGGACTACCTTTAAGCTATAGAGGACCTCTATATCTAGCTTCTTTTTAAAGTATTTATAGATCCTACGTAATATATAAACTATAAAAGTAGATAGCTACTCCTTAGTATAGCTTATAATCTACTTACCTCTTATTTTTTATTATTTCTCTTAGTATATAGAGCTTTAGTAAGACTAAGAGGTATATAAAAGAGTATATATCAAGAGGAGACTATTATATAAGGAGGTACTTATATTATTTACTTATTTAGTAGTTATCCCTATTATAAATCTAAATAAGAAGATTTACTTCTTTAGGTAGATAATAAGTAGTAGTTTATATATTTATACTCTTATTGAAATTAAATAGAGTTAGTTATAACTAGACTTAGTAAATAAAACCTTAGAATATAATATAAGGCTCTTATTATTGAGGAACCTCCTTTATTATCTTCTTTATAAAGTGCCTATAGAGTTTAAATAATATACAAGCTATAAAAGCATAAAGCTACGCTTTAGTATAGCTTATAATATACTTACTTCTTATTCCTTATTATCTCTCTTAGTATATATAGCTCTAATAAGAGCGATAGGTATATAAAACAGCGTTAATTAAGAGGAGACTACTATATAAGGATATTACTCTATAAGGAGACTACTATATAAGTAGACTTCTATACTATTTGTATATTTACTCATATTTTCTATTATAAATCTAAATAAAAACATTTCCTTTTTAAAAGTAGAGTAAAGGTATTTCTTATTAAGTGTATATTTACGCTATAGCCCCTTTGCAAAAAGGCTATAATAAATTTATCTATTTCGCAGGCATAATCTAGGAAATACTATATAGGTATTTTAACTTATACCCTCTACTAGTTAAGGAAAATAATATAGGAACCCTATATATTCCTACTTAGAAGTAAACCCTTATATAAAGTCGGATGCGCGCTATTCTACGGCTAATTATATCGGAGCTAAACGGGCTACTAAAGGCTCTCATAGCCTAGAAAAGCTACTATATAAGAGATAACTCCTTAACCTAAAAGGTTAACCTTCTAGCGAGGTAAATACTACTATACGAGAGATAACTCCTTAACTGAAGAGGTCTTTCCTAAGAGGTTCTTATAGCTAGAAGTATAAGAAGCTTTATTACTATAAGTGGGGCCTTATACCTCTCCCTCTTTTTTACCTGACTTATAATAAGTCCTTAAAGATATTATTACTCGACTCTATATATAAGAATATTAAGCCTATACGAGGTATACTCTTTAATATAATAAATATAAAAGAGATTACTAGAGAGTTTAGTATTAATATAATTAAGAAAAGTTACTCCTTTATTAACTAATCTATTATATATAGAGAGTATATCGTTAGTATAGCCCTTAAGAGGGCTCTCCCTAGTATCCTAAGGGACCTTATAATACGCTATTATATTATAGCTAAGTAGGATAACTTTGTAATAGAAACTAGGTAGGTCGTTATATACCCTATAGAGTAGCCCTTCTTTAAGTAGGTCCTCCGCACTACTAAGGCAGAGGTAGCCTAAGCTTATTAGGGGAACGCTAGTGAGTATAGCTTATACTTACTAATAGAGAGAGCGTTACTAATAACGGTATAGCTAGCGGACGAAGTAGTAATAGAGGCGGTATTAATAGCGCAGGCAGTGCGCAAGAGGATAAGTCGATAGTTCTATAGTTTGAATAATTAAAACCTATGTTGTTATCGATATGAAGTTGAAGATCGTGAGGTTACGATTATGTAACCGAAGGCTATATATATTATCAGGAAGCGCGGAGTTAGAAGGTCTGCTATACTTAAGGAGGTAAAATCACTATATAGTAGTGAGAGGCCAAGGTATTTCTTATATATTTATACCCTTATTAAAGTCGGATAGGGTTAGCTAAAACTAGACTTAGTAAACAAAACCTAAAGATATATCGCTAGGCTTTTATTATTAAGGACTATCTTTAAGTTATAAAGGACCTCTTTATTTATCTTCGTTATAAAGTACTTATAAGTTTTAAGTAGTATATAAGCTATAAAAACTAAAAGTTACTTGTTAATATAGCTTATAATATACTTACTTCTTATTCTTTATCATCTCTCTTAGTATATATACCTCTGATAAGAGCGGGAGGTATATTAAAAAGTATATACTAAGAGGAGACTACTATATAAGGAGATTTTTACATTAATTACTCATTTAATAGTTATTCCTATTATAAATCTAAATAAGAAGATTTCCTTTTTTTTAAGTGGATAATGAGTACTTACCTACATATTTATACCCTTATCAAAGCTAAATAAAGTTAGTTATAATTAGATGTAATAGATGAAACCTTAAAATATGGTATAAGGCCCTTAGTATTAAGAATACTATCAAGCTGTTGGGGACCTCTTATTTTATTTTCTTTATTGGGTACCTATAGATTTTAAGTAGTATATAAACTATAAGAGTAAAAAGCTACTCCTTAGTATAACTTATAATGATTTATCTCCTATCCCTTATAGATATATCTCTCTTAGTATATATAGCTCCAATAACGGCGGAATATATACGAAGGGGTATATACTAAATAAAATTTAGAATATAATAAAAGGTAATAAATAGTAGTAAAAATCTCCTCTTAAATATAATTATTCTAATATACTCTAATAGTATATTAAGTAAGAGCTTATAGAAATTCTATATATATATATAGCTAGCCAGTATAGGTATAGTCTAAATTATACCTAGATTCTCTATCTCCATATATCAAATACTAGATATTATAGTTCATATCGTATTAAAAGAGCCTAAATACCTATAAATTCCTTATTATAAATAACTACCTTAAACTACTAAGGACTAAAATATTATGAATAAGTAGCTACATCTTAATTTAGCTTATAGCTTATTCCCTAGTATCTTCTATTAAAACATAATTTATTAACTTAATCTCTATATAAAATAGAGAGCTTTATCTCTATATATAAGAGAAAGGGTTATTATTTATTTATCATTATCTCTCTTGGTACATATAGCTTATATAAAACTAAGAGGTATATAAAGGATAAGAATATAAAGGTATATAAAGATATGTATATTAATATAGGTTTATTATATAATTTACTTATTCAGTAATATATTATATTATAATATGTAATAAAAACTTATGTCTTTAAGCGGATAATAGGCCCTTATATAAATATTAAAGCTATATTTAGTCTTAGAATATTATAATATAGAGAATAGAATATATAGTATTATTAATCTGACTTATTCTATATATAGCGAAACCTTACTAATAGAAGGTCTCTCCTTAGAGCTAGTTATAGCTAGCGCCCCCTAGCTTAATAATACCTTAACTATATATACCTATTACTACTTCATCTTTATACCTTTCTATTAGCTATCTATATTAATTATAGATAACTACTATTTATAAAATACTATTATTTGGTTATTTAGAACGGAAGGCTTCCCCCTGTCTATACTATCTAAGTCTGACTACCTACCCCCTAGCAGCGCACCTACTTATTAATTTAGTAAAAATCCTAAGAATTATAACAAAAATAAGATAAGTACTGAAAATATAAGGATCTTAAATCTTTTTTAGTTTTTTTAATATCTATAATATATATTATATTATTTATATTTTTGACATTTTTAAGTATTATTATATATCAAATGAATTAAAATAGATATTAAGCTAAGCTACTTACCCATATTCTTAAAATTTTTATTTTTATTTTTATAGATTTAGTTTCTAAAATATGTATTTTTCCTTAATTTATTATAATTAAGATTTAAAATCTCTTAAGTAAGTTCATTTTCTAAAGATTTAAATTTTAAGCGGTTACTATTTTCAAGCTATATATTAAGTATATAACTTAAAACTAAACTAAATATTATTATTTATTTTTATATTATACCTATAGAGGAGAATATAACTTAAAAACCTCTATTTCCTAAGAAGAATATATATTAAGCTATAGATATATGAATCTTTATTAAATTTATTCTTATAAGCATCTGTCTATAATTTCCTCAAGATGCTGGTTTTATATAAGAGTAGTGCCCGGCTAGGGGGTGGTCCGACCTATACTACCCCTACTATCAGTAACGTTAATACCTTTATTTCCTACTTTGTAGCTTATAATGATAATATATAGCCTCTAGCTACTATATAGTAATTTTACCTACTTAAGTATAATAGACCTTCGAACTCCGTGCTACTTAATAATATATATAGCCTTTAGTTATATAATTATAATTACTAACTATCTCTCCTAACTATAGCCACACTTATATATACCTATAGCCTCACGATCCTTAACTTTATAATTTAATAATAATATAGTTTTTAGTTATCTAAGTACTAACTACTATTAACTTATCCTCTTACATATTACCCGCACTACTATTAAATACTACCTCTATTACCGCTTTATCCTACTAGTTATTACTATTTTTATTCTCTTATTTAATTAGGTAAGCTAATACCTTTATAGCTATATTATTATTAGTAACGCTTTCTCTATTTAGTATAAGCTATACTTACTAATATTCCCCTAAAGGGCTGCCTCTACCTTAGTATTATAGAGGGCCTATTAAAAGAGGAGCTACTCTATAGAGTATATAATAACCTACTTAACTTCTACTACTAATTCTATTTATTTAACTATAATATAGTAGTATATTATAAGGTCCCTTATAGGGATATTAGATAGAGGCTTCTTACGGGCTATATTAATAATATACTCTGTATATATAATAGAGTGGTTAATAAACGAGCAGGGTTTATTGATTATATTAATATTAAGCTCTCTAGTAATCTCATATATATTTTTAATATCAAAAGGTAGACTTCATATAAGCTTAGTATGTTTATATATAAGGTTTATTATTAATATATTCAAGGATGTATTTAATTTAGATTAAAAAAAAAGAGAAATATAGGATCTTATTTATAGTAAATAGTAATAGAGCTTTTACATTTCTAGCTATAAGAACCTCTTAAGAAAGACCTTTTTAATTAAGAAGTTATTTTATATAGTAGCTTTTATAATACCTTATTAGAAAGTTTAATAAGGGTATTACTATAAGAGCCTTATTAGCTTATTTAGATCTTATATAAATAGCCCTAATATAATATAAATATAACTTTAAATAGTAATATTTAGAGTATTAACTTATTAGTAGGAATATATAGGGTTCCTATATTATTTTCCTTAACTAGTAGAGGGTACAAGTTAAAATACCTATATAGTATTTTATAAATTATGCCTATAAATTAGGTAGATTTATTAGAGTCTTTTTATAAGGGGGCTATAGCGTAATTATAAACTTAATCATAGTATATAGTGGAATGCTATATCCTAATAAACTAATAGTATGAATAATAATAATTCATTTATCACTATCAGGCTATATTGATTTCGTATTTAAATACCTTTTAGTACTTATAAGAACTATTCTAAATATAATCTAGGTTATTATAAAACTAGTCTTATTAAAGAAATTGATATCAGAGTCTATAAGATTATGTTCTATAACTATACTTATTATAAAGCGAAACTATACATTTATTATATCTAGATCTTTATATTAGGCCCTCTTATAGTTATATTTATAGAAAGAAAGCATATTCAGAGCTATAATTATTACTTAATATAGTTTAAAGCTTAGTACTTCCTAACTAGGAGCGTATTATAGTTAAGAAGTAATTAATTAGCTTTATCTTTTATATTATTAATATAGGAAGGGAAGAATAAGGAATCTAGATTTAGAATATATTTAACTAGCTTCTCTTCTTCAAGTGTGATAAATTCTATAAACGAGGTACTATATCACGTTATAATACAATTCCCTTAATTTAAATACTAAGCATTCAATGTAGGACTAAGTAGATCTTTATAATAGCTTAGATACTAAGATTAGGGGTTTTCTAGATAGCCTAAAGGCTAGATTTTATTTTATAATATTATTTTATTATAATATTGGGTAAGGTAAAAGGGAGAATGTGGGTTAAATGCAGTTAGGTAGCTACCTTGCTTATTAACTATATTAATAGTATTTTAATAATTATAAACTAAGTTATAAAATATACTTAGCATATTCTATATATAGAATTAAGACTATAGAAGACCTTACTTATCTATGTTTAAAACCATTATTAGCTAATAAATAATACTAATAGAAATTATATTAAATCGAAAGAAACTATTTACTTTAAATCTTAAAAGATCCTTGATTTTATAGCTTAGATCTAATTATAAACTCTCTACTACTTTCTATCTATAAACTGACAGATAGACTAAATAAGTGAATTGTGAGTTTAGAAATCTATTTATATTATTATATAAACTATAAATAACCTAATTAGATATTAATACTACTAATAGCTTAATATATCTATAACAGTATAATAGGAGAGAATATAAATCAATTATTATTCTATTTTAACTATATATAAGATTATAAGAAAACTAGGAAGTATATTTAATAACTCTCTAACTTAGGAGTAGTAACGTACTTATACTAATCTTGGGGATAAGACTATTAAGAGGGAGACCTAATATTATAACCTATTAGATATAGAAAGACTATAGTAGCCCTATACATATATCTAGCGCCTAAATAGATATTTATATATAGAATAATATAGGAATAGAGGGCTTTATTTGATATATAAGAACTATAATATAAGTTATATAATAAAGTGAGAAATAAAAGTATTAATACCATCGATAGTAGGGGTAGTACAGACGATATAAATAAGGAGAAACCTTTCGTTTTAGATAATTAAATAATACTATCTTGTATCTATAACTAGTATAAGTAACTAATAAAAGGGCATAAAGATAAAGTAGTAGGAGGTATATATAGTAAACATATTATTAAATTACTTGATTTCTAAGTACTTAAGGTAGAAAAAGTCTATTTATATATATAGTCCGTTTTATTTTATAATAGTTACTTATATAAGTAAATATTATTAGCTTATAAGGTTTATTACTAATAACCTTACTATCTAATTTCTAATAACCCTATTCAACTTATAATAACCTTATATTATAGATAGGACCTTTCTATATAGATCCTACCTATCTATAAGGTTAGTATTTTTAGGTTTGTTAGAATCTATAGTTTTAGTTTTTAACTTAACCTCATTATTAATTTTAAATATAATAACCCTAATTTTAACTTTATAGATCTATCTTTCTATATATAAGTAAGGTTTATATTGCTAAGTCTTGATTATAGCTATTTATTCTAATTCTAAAGCTATAGGCATTACTAAATTAGGTAGTTTCTTAATTTTACTATTTTAAATAAATTAGATTATTTTAGTGATTTTCAGGTACTATTAGTTAATTTAGCTTATAAAGAGTAGATGTAGAACTCATATAGTTCTATATAGTTGAACTATTTTCTATAGGCTCTAGATATATATTTGTCATTTATGTAAATGCTATATTTAAATAGTAGTAACTATATTGAATTATACTATGAGAATATCTATCTAGTATTATTGAAATTCTTCTAAATTGTTAATAGGGTTCTTTAATATTAAACGTTCTATAAACAGTCTAAACAGGGTAGTATTTAGACCTTGTGTTAATCTATCTGCTGTGTTTTTATTAGACTTAGTATAATTCAATAATACCCTTTTATGAATAATATTCTATCTAATAAGAGATATATTATATTTATTTACCTAGTTCGTCTATAGAATTCTACCTTTCTACCTAAATATTAAGCTAATTACGAATCCGTTGTAATACTAGGTATTATAAAATTATCATTAAATAAGAGTAAGTTATTAATACTATATAATCAGTTATTTAAATATATAGCCTATTGAGTTACTTCTTTTAGAGCTATATATTTAGCTTTATAAGTACTAGTAGTAAGGCATTTTCATAAGATAGTATTTTAACTTATTATACTATAATTACCTATAAAGAAAATATATCTAAATAGAGACTTTCTCTTAGGTATATAATAACCCTAATTTGTATTCAAAAACCTTAATATAAACGCTATGTTAAGCCTAGTTTTTATAGCTAAGTATATTAAAGACCTAACGTATTATTATTATAGTCTAACGTTAGCTTTTTCAGCTGTATTATTATTTTTTATTAATTTGAGAGTATTATCTATGGGAGTAGTATACTGAAATATATCCTACTTATTAAGTTTATTAAATAATAGTCTTAGTATAGTTATATAGCCCTATAGTATATATTTTATCTACTTTATCTATAGTTATTTTATATTAACTTCTCCTAGATTCTAAGGCTATAGGTATATATAAGTGCGGCTATAATTAGGAGAATTAATTAATTAGGGAGCGCTAGCTATAGCTAGCTCTAAGGACAGATCTTCTATTAACAAGGTTTCGCTAACGTGGTTTATTAGTTAGCTACGCACTTTCTCCTATATCTATAATAATATCTCGTATTTCTCAACTATAACATATTAAATCTCTTATTAGTTATCGCTATTAGAATCTCTTATTAATTTAATATCCTTAGAATAGGTTTATATATTATAACTAGTCTCGCTATATATATTATAATATCTCTAAGCTAGCTAGGCTCTCTTTAATAGACCCCCCCCCCCCCCCCTTATCCTCTTAAGGTATTAGATATTTATATTTTTATTTCTCTTTTAGTAAACCCTTAGAATCCTCTATACTAAGTGCTCCTTTAAGCTAGACTTATATCTTTTTAGCCCTCTAGCGTCTTATAAGTATTATATTTATATCTTTAAGTATATAAAGCTAAATAGTTAAAAGAGTAAATAAGTATATTATTACTTACATAACTTCTAATAATTACTTAACTATAGTAGTAATTAGTATTAGTAAACTTTCTTAATAAATAGAGATCTAACTTTTGATAAAGTTAGATTATAAGAGAGTTTATTATAAGTTAGAGGGTATTTATAACTACTAAGGTAGTAATATTAAGGAGTTAGCTATAAGAGGTATAGATATCTATAGTTATATGTTAAGCTTTTGAATAATATAATCTAGATTTTATAATAAGATTCCTAGTGCTTAGGAATATAGAATTAATATTTTCCTCATTGAAAACCTTATTATAAGCCTAGTAGAAGGTAATAAAGAACTCAGACTTAATAATATAGTTTATAGAGGCATAGATAAGGAGGTTAATTTTATTACTATATATATATTTTAAAGGGGAATAAAGAGTAATATTTAATAGCTAGAGTACATATAATAAATATATAGGTGTACTAACTATTATAATATTATTCTACTTGAAGTAATTATTAAACTTAGCTAATAAATAGCTCTTATAGCTATTAATAATAAGTATCTAGTAGACGACCTTAGTAAAGTAATATATACCCTTAATAATTATAAATAGAGGGATATACTACCCGCCTAAATTAATATATTTAATAACTATAGCCTATTTATAGCTACTAATCTAGATAGACTCTGCTTTATTATATTAATTAGCGCTTATTATTATTATTAATATAGTTAATATACCTACTATAAAGCTAGTCTTATTAAAATTATAAAGTTCCTCCTCTTAGATTCTATAGTCAGTTATTATATTATATAATAATTAAAACTACTTTAAAATAACTTCTAGGTCGTCTGAAAGAACCCTTTAATAATTATATAAATAATTAAACTTAGTTTTTAGAGTAGGCTATAAGTCTATAAATTACCTAGCTTATCACTTACTAATAGGCTTATTATTACGCGCTTATATTAAGAGATTAGCTATATCTTCTATACTAGCGAGGTATAAAGAAAATCCTCTGGTATTTTATTTAATAATATATTAGAGAAGTATTTTCTCCTTAATTAGATTAAGTTTATATTATTAAGGTTAAATAGGTTGGCATTGAGGTCAGTTATTTATTCTATTGTTTCAAGAGCTTTTAGAGATACTATGGGTCTTTAGTATATACTATATACGTAGCCTTTAGCTTATAGTATATATTAATCGGATCGCCTTAATAATAAGAAGGATTTTATCTTCTTACAAGTAAATTAGTATTATAGTTATAAAGTAATTACGCGTTAAATATATAAGTAGTTAATAACTAATCAGGTCTAGGAAAAAGTGCGCGGCTAACTAATATACGCAGCTAACTAATAAACCACGTTATATATAGAATATATCTAATTAGTAATACTATATATTCTATTCTCTATAGTTTAATATTCTAATAGTAATTATAACTTTATATATATAAAATACGGGCCTATTATCTACTGAAAGAAGTTATTTTTCAATTAGGCTTTATAATATAATTAATTACTAGATATTAGGTACTATATAAGTGCATAAAATAAAAGAGATAAGTTTATAGAGAAAAAATAGCTAGAGTAAGTAAAATAAGCTATAAGCGCTTATAGTATATCTGTAATATATATTATTAGGGGAGAGTATCAAGGGATATAGGGGAGTAAAATAGCCTAATAAAAATAATAAAACCTAAAACTAACTATAATTATAGTACTAAAGGAAATAGATAGCTCTTCTAGTAGGATATTAACTATAATATCTAGTATTTAATATAAGTAAATAATATAGTAATCTCATTATATTATAATCTCCTCTTAATATATAGTCTTTTATATACTTCCCGCTCTTATTAGAGGTATATGTACAAATAGAGATAATAAAGGATAGGAGGTAAGTATACTATAGGCTATACTAATAAGTAGCGTTTTGTTTTCATAGCTTATATACTACTTAAAAACTATAGGTACCTTATAAAGAAGATAAGTAAGGAGAGCCTCTAAAGCTTAAAGGTAGTCCTTAATAATAAGGGCCTTACGCAATATTTTAAGGTTTTATCTACCAAGTCTAGTTATAGCTAACTCTATCTAACCTTAATAAGGGCGTAAACATACTAATAAGTACTTATTCCTACTGACTACTAGCTAGAGCCTTACTATGTATATAAGGGCCCCTAATAAGAGCTAGTAGATAGAAAAGAGCTATATAGACCTATATTTAAAATATCTGGGCTTAGGACTAATTAGCTTAATTTATTAAAAGACTAATATAATGTAAGCTTTTAATATATAGGGGTTAATAGTAATAAGAGAGAGTTTTTATCTTAGGTAGGCCTAGCTTCCTAAAAAGTAAAGATTAACCTTCCTAACGGAAGGCACAAGATTATATAACTAAAAGCTATATATATTACTAGGAGCTATAGAGTTAGAAGGTCTATTATACTTAAGTAGGTAAAATTACTATATACTAGCTCGAGGCCTTATTTATTTATTATTAAAGTATATGAGAATACTATAGTTCTATAAAGTATATTAATCTTCTATAAACTCTAAACATATAAATTTCATTAATATAAGTATCTATTTAAATAGTAGTGACTATTTTAATTATACTATTAAAATATCTAGTATTATTAAGATTCCTACTTTAGAGAGGGAGTATTAATTCTTTTTAGGTATGATATTAAGAGCTCTATAATTAATATATAAGTAAATACTTCTATTTAATATCCCTATAAAGACTATTAGAGCTATAGATAATAAGCTTTTAGCTTTAATAAATATAGAGTCTTTTTTGATATTAATAGCTCCTCTCTTAATATATTATAAAGAGGGGCCCTAGGAGAGTAATAATTCCCCACTATCTAAGCTAGAGATTAAGTTAAGCTAATAGTTTACTCTAAGCCTCCTAAGGCGTAATAGGTAAGTTTTATTAAAGTTATATACATTAGAGAATTCTTTCAAGCCTAGCTTAATACCTAATATTATTAATCTTCTTTTAGCTCTAGGCTTAAAGCTTTCTTAATATTAAATGCTAATAGTTTATATTAGTACTTTAATAGTACCCTCTTAATACTTACCCTATCTTCTTGTTAGGAATTAGTAAGTAATAGAGAACAAGGGTATGTAAGGAACTTTATAGCTCTTATATTATAAACAACCTAGTTCTACTCTATTTGGAGGTATCTTAAAAGGATATTAAAATCTAAGCTATTAATTATATATATAATGATATATTAAAAATAGCTACTTACCTCTAAATTAAATTACTATACCTAAAGTACTACTTAGTAATAGCCTATTAAGTATATACCCTTTTATAAGCTCATATCTTCTTTTTATATATAGAAGCTAAAAGTATTAAACTAGAGATAAATTAATTATTATGAAGGTATTACTCCTAATATCTATTAGGGTATTAGCTAAATATTCTTTATTTATTCTAATTAAAATAGTAATAAGGTTACTGTTAGCTAGTTATTCCTTCTTATATTACTCTGAACTTGATATCTCCTCCTTAAGAAGCTCTAGAGCGTAATTTTACTCTAGAGTTAGTTTTTTCCTAATTCTTCTTCTTCTAAGGAGTATATTCCTACTTAGTAGTTATTTTTACTCTCTTAGATTATTAATTTTTCCCTTAGGGTCTTTATTTTTATAACTTTAAGCTATTAGTCTACTTTATTAGAGTAGTATTAAATAATATATCTTTTAACTATAGAAGAGTAATAAGTATAAGAGTTCTTAATAACTTTCTATAGTTAGTAGTATATTAATAAGGTATTAGAAGAAAACTTAGAGTTTTGTTAGTTATAATATCTTCTTTTAATTGAGAAATATATATAGCTTTAGTTATATATATATTCCCTTTAATATTTTGAGTAGTAAATCTCTAGTAGGATATTAGGTAGCTACTAAATGTTTTCTAGTACTCTATATTCCATATAATAATTTAAACTCTTAAAAGCTATTTATTATAATTAGTAAGTAGGTTAATAGTAATTAATTAGTATTTTAATCTAAGGGTAAGAGTAGCTTCTAAGAGTACGGTCTAGACCTGATTTAATTAATTTATACTGCTTGTATTAATTAGCATTTATTTAAACCTTAAGAAGGTTACTAGGGATTTATGCTCTTTCTATTAGAGGGTCTATAGTTAGGCTATAGCTTATAATTAAATATTAAGATCCTTATATATTTAATTAATATAAGCTATAAAGCCCTCTAGGTTATATTTTCTATTACTACTACTAGCTCTAAAAAAAGTAGAGATTAACTACTAGGGAGTAATATTTAAATAGGAGTTAATAAAGTATTACTCTATATTTATAGAGTAGAACGCCCTATTAATAGCGATCTTATAACTTACTTATTATACTTAAGAGATATATTCTCGCTACTTAAGAACTTTAGGAGTAGGGCTAGTAGCTCCTAGTATATTATACTAGGTATTACTAATATATAATCAATAGTATTTATAGGGTTCTATTTAGTTATATATTAGCTATTCCCCTACTTAACCTCTCATAGCCTGTACTAGAGGTACTCTAATCAAAATATTAATGTAGCTTATAATAGCTCGTCTTAAATCATAGCTATATTATTATTAATTATGTTACTAACTAAGAGGGAGGAGCACTTAACCTATTATTATTATTATTATTATTATAGCAAGCTTAAATATATAAGAAGTTCGACCTGAGTTTATTTAATTAGAGGTTACTATAATATTAGTTTTTTAAGCTAAAGAGGAGAAAGGTGAAGATTTCCTCTTTAGTAGAGATTTTATTAGTCCATAGGGCTGAAGTTAGAATTTTAATAATACTAGAAATTCTAATAATGATAATAGAATTTTAAATAGTTACTGCTATTTAGAAAAAATACTTATGTTATTAAGAATTATATATTTAGAGCCTAGATACGATAGATGTACTATATAGAACTATTTAGTTATAGTTATATTATAGTTCCCTTGTAAATAGACTATAATGAGTTCACCTAGCTTATAGGTATATATAATTTAGGAAATACTATATAGGTATCTTAACTTCTACCCTCTATTAGTTGAGGAAAATAATATAAGAACTCTATATATTCCTACTTATAAGGAATTCTCTAAATTTTACTACATAAAGTTAGATATATACTCTAGTAGGGCTAGTCATATTAGAGCTAAATAGGCTAATAAGGCTCTCATAGTAATATAGTTATTAAACTTTCTAATAAGGTACTATAAAAGCTATTATATAAGATGACTTCTTAACTTAAAAGGGTAACCTTCTAATAAGATATTATAAATATTATTATATAAGAGATAACTCCTTAATTAAAAAGGTCTTTTCTAAGAGGTTCTTATAGCTAGAAGCTTTATTATCAAAAGTAAGGCTTTATATTTCTCTCTCTTCTTTATTTAACTTATAACAAATCCTTAAAGATATTAGTATTAAACCCTATATGTAAAATCACTAAGCCTATACAAAGTAAGCCTTTTAATACTAATAATATATAAGGAATTGATAGAGAGTTTAATATTAATATAATTAATAAAACCCGCTCCTTTATTAACCACTCTATTATATGTAGAGAGTATATTATTAATATAGCCCTTAAGAAGGCTCTCCTTAATACCCCTGTAAGGGACCTTACAATACGCTATTATATTATAGCTAGCTAACTTAGTAGACTTAGTAGTAGAAGCTAAGTAGATTATTATTTACCCTATAGAGTAGCCCTTCTCTAAATAGGCCCTCTATAATACTAAAGTAGAAGCAGCCCTTTAGGGGTTAGTAAGTATAGCTTATACTAACTGCTATAATATAGAGGGAGCGTTACTAGTAATAATATAGCTATTAGTAGAACGAAATAGTAATAGAGATAGTATTAGTAGTACGGGTAGTATATAAGTGGAGAAGTCGATAGTTTAGTAGTCTATTAAATAATTAAAAACTATATTATTATTGAAGTATAAACTTTAAGATCGTAAGACTATTAATACGTGTATATAATAAGTGCTGCTATAGTTAGGAGAGTTATAATTATATAACTAAAGACTATATATATTATTAGGAGGCGCGGAGTTAGAAAGTCTATTATACTTAAGTAGATAGAATTATAATATAGTAGTAGTAAAAGGCCTCTTAGTATATATAGCCCAAATAAGAGCGGTATATATATAAAAAGTAATATATCAAATAAACTTGAGGATATAATATAAGGTTATAATAATAAAACTCTCTTATTAAATATGATTAATTTAATATACTCTAATATTGTTTCAATTAAGGGCTTATAGATATATATAGCTCTTATAAGTATAGTCTAAAGTATTTCTAGATTCCCTAGCTCTATATATTTAATACTAGATATTATAGTTAATATCCTACTAGAAGAGCCTAAGTACTTATAAGACCCATACTATTAAAGACTACCTTAAAGCTACTAAGGAATCAAATACTATAGAAGTAAGTAGCTACTTCTTAATATAGCTTATAGCTTCTCTCTTAGTATTGTCTACTAAGACTTTAGTTCGATAGCTTAATCTCTATATAAAGAGAGGACCTAATCTCTATATAACAAAAAGAGCTTAATCTCTATTTATAAAGAAAACATTTACTATCTATTTATTATTATGCCTCTTAGTAAATATAGCTTAAGTAAGACTAAGAGGTATATAAAGAAATAAGAATCTTAAGTATATAAAGATATATATACTAGTATAGATCTACTATAAATTCTCTTTATCTAGTAATTATCTTTATTATAAAGCCTAATAAAAGATTTACTTCTTTAAGTAAATAATAAGCTCTTTTTTATATATTAAAGCTATACTTAGACTTAGAGTATTATAATATAGATAATAGTATATATAATACTACGAATCCGACTTATTTTAAATATAGCGAATTCTTATTAATAGAAGGTCTCTCCTTAGAACTAGCTATAGCTAGCGCTCCCTAGTATAATATTAGTATTATAAGAAAATAGGAAGTATATTCAATAACTCCTTAACTTGGGAGTAATAACTTGTTTATATTAATGTTAGGGATAAAACCATCTATTTAGAGGGAGACCTAATATTATAACCTATTAGATATAGAAGGACTAGGGCAGCCCTATCAGTACGCCTAGCGCCTAATATATATATATATGGTATAGGAATAGAAGGCCTTACTTAGTATAAGAGAACTATTATATAAGTTATATAATAATAAAATAAGGGACTAAATAAGAGAAATAGATTATTGAACGCTTAGTTATAATTACTATTTATTAGTATTAATAGTATAAGTAATAATAAATAGAAGGAACCCCTAGAGACTTATAAAAAGTATAGACTTGAGCCTAAGTTAAGAATAGACTTGTATAGCTCTTTGGTAATCAACTTTATACCTACTCTTATTAGTATTCTTAGCTTTATTTTAAGTTATAAACCTTTATAAGGAATGTAAATAATGATCATGCTCTTTAGCTTTAAGATCCACTAGCAAGACTATATTATTACTATACATTATCCCTTAGCCTCTATTAGTAGAAACTTACTATTAGATAGCTAACTATAGAATAAGTATTATAAACTTAAGCTTAATTTAAGGATAATCTCCTATAGCTCTTTGATAATTAACTTGATGATTATCTCTAGGATACTCTTAGTTCTATACTATAAGAGCTATAACTAATTACTATAGCTCTTAACCTATAAGATCTATTTAGTAATATAGGCTAATAAAACTATACTATTCTTAAGTGTTATCTCTTGGCTTCTATTAGTAGAAGCTTACTATTAGAAAGCTAATTATAATATTAGAGAGCTAGTAGAAGAGAACTCTAAGTTCTACTAGTTATAATATCTTACTTCTTTTACTTTAAATATATATATATAGCTTAATATATATATATATCCCCCTTAGTATTCTTAGTAGTTCTTTACTAAACTATATTAAGGGTTAGGAGATACTAAGAGCGAATTATTATAGTTAAGTATCTAATAGTAGGGTTTCTACTAATAAAAGCTAAGGGATAATATCTAAGAATAGCATAGTCTTATTAGTCTCTACTAGCTATAGTCCTTATAAGGGGGCTTAATATAAAATAAAGCTAAGAGTACTAATAAAGCTAATTAGGAAGTTAATTACTAAAAAGCTATAAAAGTCTAGTCCTTAAGCTAGGATTAAGTATATACTATATATAAGTCCTAGGTATACTTTCAGCCCTTACTAGGTAATTACCTACTTATAGAAGTAATTATAATTAGTTAGTAATACTAATTAATTACTGTACTAATTACTTATTATTATAATCTACTAATTACTCTTATTTTATCTTTATATACCTTATATTATAGTTCTTCTATACTAAATAAAGCCTATTACTTCCATATCATTCTATATAAAAAGGTCGCTTAGGTGCTTGTAGTACTTATAGGGCTACTTTAGTTTTTATGTTTCTAATAAGCTATAATATTAGCTCTCTCTCTAAATAGTTGTATTCCTAAAACTAGTATAAGTAAGTTATTACTCCTAAGTTAGGGAGTAATTACTTATACTTCCTAGCTTTTATGATACTAATACTATGTTATATTTAAAAAGTCGAGTTCTTCTTCTACTCTTTATTATCAAAACTATATTCTTTAGAATACTAAATTTAGGGTTATTATTGATATAACCTACCTAAATTATTATTTATTAGGGAATTATTAGAAGATACTTCCTAATACTAAAGCTTATACCAAGTATATCTATTTAGGTCGTTCTTATAGTATAGTAGTAGATATAGTTTATATTTATAAGTCTTTTTTAATTCTCTTTCTAGCGTTTCTAATACCGAGTTTAAAGTAGTAAACTAATTACTAAATAAAGCTACTTATGTAAAAAATAGAGAAGTAATTAAGGACAAAATTTTATAAAGGCGAATTATAATCTTATATAAGGTATAGGCGAAATTAGATAAATTAACAATAAAGTTAGATCGCTGATAAAAATAGGAAAGAATAATATTTTATAACGGTTATAAGATAATAGGAGAGGAACCTATAGTTACTTCTTCTATTACTAAAGTTTAATTTATAAGTAGATTTAGTATTCTAGATCTAGATTTAGTATTAAGTAATTAGAATCCTAATACGCCTAGCTTCCTTTCTAATAGTAGTTCTTAATTAATAGGTATTTCCTAGCCATATAAAAAGATTATTATTCTTAGTTTAGTTAGTTTATAGTAGTCTAATAATATATCTAAAGTAAGAATTTAATAATACGAGATATTCTAATAGTATAATTTGAAATAGTTACTACTATTTAAATAAAATACGTATATAAGTAAAAGGTATATATTTAGAGCCGATAAATGACGAGTATATTGTGTTCGGAGTTACGCCGCAGGCCCTTCGCAAAAAGACTACAATAAATTCACCTAGTTCGCAGGCACAATTCGGGAAACACTATGCGGGCATTTTAACCTATGCCCTCTACCAGTTAAGGAAAACAATATAGGAACCCTATACGTTCCTGCTCGGAAGCAAACCCTCAATATGAGACTATGTCCTAATTTATCTAAGGTATATTAATTAATAATACCTAAAAGTCACTAAAAGATCTAATTTACTTAGGTAAAGAAATTAATAAACTACCTAACTTAGTAATCCTTATAGTAATAAAAGTAGAGTAAAAAGTTATAATTAAGGTTTAGCTTTATAAACCTTAGAATATAGAAAAGATAGATCTATATAGTTTTAATTAGGGTTATTATAATTAAGTTAAATAATAGGGTTAAGTTTAGAAACGAAACTATAGATTCTAATAAACCTAAAAATACTAGCGTTATAGATAGGTAGGATCAATGTAGAAAGGCCCTATCTATAATACAATGTTATTGTAAGACCAATAAGGTTATTCAAAATTACATAACAAGCTTCTTAGTAATAAATCTTATAAGCTAGTAATATTTACTTAAATAAGTAACTATTATAAAATAGAACAAACTATCTATATAAGCGGATTTTCCTTAGCTTGAGTAGTTAGATATTAAGTAATTTAATAACACTTTTATTATATATACCTACTACTACTACTTTATCCTGATACCCTGTTATTAATTATCTATACTAGTTATAGATAACTACTATTTATATAAGATACTATTACTTAGGTATTTAAAATAAAATGTTTCCCCTACCTATATCGTCTATACTACCCCTACTATCAATAATATTAATACTTTTATTTTATACTTTCTAAATCTCTTTCTTATAAGACTTCTAAAAGGAGAGACCATTAATAATAAGCATCTTAAACTTATATAGGGCTAGACAAAGTTTTTAATTAGCTTTATCCTTAGTAAAAATAAATATTATTAAGTTATTAACTTCTGATTTAAATATATTAAATAAGTTAGTAATAGGGTCCTTTTAGAGTTATATTCTATACTAGAGTAGAGGGAGGGGAAAAGTTAGCTTAATATCCTTAGGGGTAATAAAGGCTTATAGGTTATAATCTCTAGCTAAGTTAGAGTCTCTAGGGCTATTAGTATTACTATAGAAGGGTTTTATAGTAGCAGAGTGGACATCTCAGGGACTATAGGGTAGCTAAATAATAACTATTTTGTATAACATAATAACTAAATAGTATAGACCTTATTATTTATTTTTCTCTAAATATACTCTAAGTTATAATTATAATAGGAATAATATTATTAATACTTAGGCTATTATATATAGTAAGAGTATCTATTAAGTTCAGAATTACGCCGCAGCCCCTTCGCAAAAAGACTATGATAAATTCACCTAGTTTATAGGCATAATTTGGGAAGTATTATATAGGTATTTTAACCTATGCCCCCTACTAGTTAAGGGAAATAATATAGGAACCCTATATATTCCTACTTAGAAGCAAACCCTTATATAAAGTTAGATACGCGCTATACTAGGGCTAATTATATTAGAGCTAAACGGGCTACTAAGGCTCTTATAGTAACGCCCTCGCTAAACCTTCTAGTAAGGTATTATAAAAGCTACGATATAAGATAACTCCTTAATTTAAAAGGTTAACCTTCTAGTAAGGTATTATAAATACTACTATATAAGAGATAACTCCTTAACTAAAGAGGTCTTTCCTAAGAGGTTCTTATAGCTAGAAGTATAAGAAGCTCTATTACTATAAGTAGGGCTTTATACCTCTCCCTCTTCCTTATCTAACTTATAATAAATCCTTAGAGATATTAGTACTAGACCCTCTAAGCTTATATAAAGTATACCATTTAATATAATAAATATAAAAGAGCTTACTAGAGAGTTTAGTATTAATATAATTAATAAAACCCGCTCCTCTATTAACTACTCTATTATATATAGAGAGTATATTATTAGTATAGCCCTTAAGAGAGCTCTCCTTAATACCCTAGGGGGCGCTATAAGGTATAGTAGTATTATAGCTAAGTAAGCTAACTTAGTAGTAGAAGCTAAGCAGGTCGTTATATGCCCTATAGAGTAGCCTTCTTTAAGTAGGTCCTCCGCACTAGTAAGGCAGAGGTAGCCTAGGCCTATTAGGGGTTAGTAAGTACGGCTTGCGCTAACTAATAGAGAGAGCGTTACTAACGATAGCATAACTATAACGGCATTAGCTAACCCGATCGAATAAGATGACTAGCGGATAAAGCGGTAATAGGGGCGGCATTAGTAGCATAGGTAGTATCCGAGAGGATAAGTTAATAGTTTTATAGTTTAAATAATTAAAAACTACATTATTATTGATATAAAGTTAAAGATCGTGAGGCTATAGGCACGTATAAGTACGGCTATAGTTAGGAGAGGTAGTCAGTAATTACGATCACGTGACCGAAGGCTATATATTATTAGGAGGCACGGAGTAAGAAGGTCTATTGGACTTAAGCAGGTAAAATCACTATATAGTGGCTAGAGGCCGTAAGAGTATCTATAACATTATACTTAGAGTACTCTTTTTATGAATTCTTTATTATAGTATTAATTACTTTAGCCCTAGTAGTTATGTTAGAGGAGGGAGTAGAGTTATTACTAATCTATAGATATATACTAAGTATAAGTAGGGTAGATCTAAAGCTATTTAAGCTAGTCGTATTATTAATAGCTTTAGTTACTATTTATAGCGTAAGAAGGAGCTTAATATAGGGGACTTCCTACTAAATAGTAATATAGGCGTAATATAGGGGATTATAACACCTCTCTATTTTATTAATATAATAATAGCCTTTAATAGGGATAATTCTAATTATTGTTACTGTTAATTGAATATTATTTCCATTGAACAGGCTAATCTAATATCACTATTAATTGAATATTATTTCCATTTAATAGGTTAATCTAATATTTATAATAATATAATTAGGTAGTCTCTAGTAGATATAAATCTAGTAGAAGTAGAGGGCTTCTTGTATAGTCATTATAGAGAGATTAGAGAGGAGATAAGTAGTATTGAAACTAATATTAATAATATATAGAGTCGCTTTACCTTTAAAGTAGATAATATTATAAATAGTCTTATAGTTAAAGGAATAATTATTTTAGAGGGAGAACCTAAGCCTTTAAGGAGCTCCTATATTTGATGAATAATATTAATAAACCTTGATTAACTACTTCATTATAGCTATCTAAATAGAGTAACTAGTATACTAGAGGAGAGTAGCTAGCTCAATAATAGAGAAGTAACTAAATTATTAATAAAGGTAGTATATTCAATATCTATTAAGCAATTAGTTTAAGAAAAATCTTTTCTTTGTTAAGGAGAAGCTAGATATAGCTCTATTTATATTCAACTAGAGCAGTAATATCACCTTAAAATAAGTAGTTATAAAGGTTATTAAAGTAAATACCTATATAATTTATATTACTTAAGTAGAGGAGAAAAGGGGTATTAGTAGGTATTATATAGAAGACTATTTCATCAAATATAGACTTAATTATAATAATACTAAATAAACCCTTATAGGAATTATCTCTCAAGTATACTTTCACTTAGCTAGTATATACCCTGTTAATTACTACTACTAAGTAAATCTATTATAGGGTAATAAATTCTTATTCGCTAGTAGTAGAGACTCTAGTAGTACCTAAATCTTATATAATACTCTAGAAACTTTTTTAGAGTACCTATTGTTAAGTATAAATAACTAGAATAAAGTAGAATCCCTAAGTAGAATAAGCTAGATTAATAGGAGAGTAAGCTTAGAATTAATAGCTAGATTAAGACCTATAACTATATAGAAAGTAGCTTAATTTAGTAGTAAGTTAATTAATTTATTACTATTGATTATTAATAATATATTAGTAGTAAATATAATCAACTTATAAGGGGAGGAGGGTTAGGATTAATCGTATTAGTTATCCTAATGGTACTACTTAACTTTATTATTATGAGTATTAGTATTATTAGTTAGAGCTTCCTAATTCATATGAGACCGGTTAAATTGCCTGTGCAGCCTGGCTATCCTGCCTGTGTGGGGCACCACGCCGCCCCACCCCACCCTTAATAGCAGCCTCTTATTAGTTAGAATTAACCTAGGATTTTTTATAAACTTAGCGATTTTCGCACTACGTTAACGTCGCCCTTCTGCCTATCTTTCGTTATTACTACTACCCTCGCTAGCCTACCTAATTTAACGTCGCTATAATGCCTCTCGAAGCGCTAATAGGCGACGAGATCGGCTATAATACTCTCGAGCAGCTAATTAATGATATCACGAGCTAAGCAAAGACCTAGGGATATATAATTATTAACTACTACCCGTTAAACTACGAAAATAGCATACCTCGACGATAGGACCTCTATTGCGATATGGGTAGTTAGAACCTACCTAGTATAGCCTAAGTCCGCGCTACTACTTCACGCAAAACTAACTACCCTTAGTTAGCTAAGGCTATATATTATAAAAACTAAGAAGATCGCTAATTCTTCGTAATAAGGAACGATTAGCATAATCACGAGCCTTCTTAGAATAACGCTACCTATCCCTCGTATTAGAAGCGCTCTAATAGCTAGCGCGAGGAACTTCAAGAGATCTTTCGGACTACTATATCAGGCAGTCGTTTAGTAACCGCTTTAATAGTAGCATGCTACCTAGACTAGCCCTAGAAGCGTTAAGATATTAAGAACGAGCAGCAATACGCCTAGCTAGCTATCCTAAGTAGCGATATGCCTATGCAAGCCCTCCTCTGCCTTCTCTAAGAGCGTCGTATAAATTACCGCTTTTAGTAACTCGATAGCTACCTTAGCGGTCTATTTTAGACCTATCTGCACTACGAGCAGATATATAAGCTATTTCCCTATATCCTATCGCTCGATAATACGTATAAGACCAATCGGAGGCTATGGTTAAGGGTGGGGTGGGGCAGCGTGGTGCCCCACACAGGCAGGATAGCCAGGCTGCACAGGCAATTTAACCCAACTCATTCATATAATTACCTTTAAAGTTAATAAGGAAGGTATTAAACTCTCCTTTAGTAATATTTTAAAAGTATTTAGTTTTAAACTTATTGAACTCTTAGGTCTACTTATTATTATTATATTTCTAAGATTAGTATCCAGGCTTATAGTAGATCTAGTATCTTCTCAAGTTACTATAATAGTTACTATAGGTTTCAAAGTATAAAAGGGGACCTTATTAATATAGCTAGGTCTAGTAATATTTACTATTACTATAATAGTTTTAATATAAGTTATACTAATTATTATGTTAAAATCGCTAACTAGTATATATAGTATTATACTCTTCTAGGTTCTCTAAAGCTATAATTTATGTAATATAGCTTTAGTTTACCTAAGGTATTATAGAGGTCCTATAGGTTAAGAAGTTACTTATAGAGAGTAAGTTTATACTCTTAAACTTCCTAGTAAGTACTTTAGTTCTTATAATGGAGGGGCTTATTATTAATATTGGATTCTTATTAAGAGCGGGTATAATTATAGAGAGGGTTTAAATAGGATCATAAGGTTCTTAGTAATAGATTTATTAAGGTTTTATTATATAAGATTAAGTAATATAGTATTATATTGTAGATTTTTATTACTAATATAGAACTCTTCTATTTTAAAGTACTGCTTTATTTATATAATTATGCTAGTATATCGTAATAGGGAATATTTAGTAGTAATATATAAAAAAAGTGCCCCTAAGTATCTCTTTCTTTATAGAAAGAAAAACGCTATAGTATACTACTATAGGGAGACATTAGCTTTAATATACTAATCCTTTAATATATAGAGGTTTAAATTTAATATATCTGTTTTATTATTACTTTACTTAAAGTTATTATTATCATAAAACCTAATAAGACTCTTATATTAATAAAATAGAGAGACCTTATCTAATAAGAGTTAGACCTACTAGTTTTATAAAGTTAGAACCTATAGTTTCTAACTTAAAAACAAATTAAGTAGTCTCTACTATAGGGAGATAAAGGGCTTAATATATAGGGGATATAGGAGTAATAGAGCGTTTTTAATAATATATAAAGGTAATAATAATAGGGAGAAGAGGGGTTTTACTATTCTAAGTAATCTCTATAACGAAATTAGGGTCTTAATTATACCTTTTATGAAGTAGGAAATAAAAGTATCGAGATTATTGATAGTAGGGGTAGTATAGACGATTATAGATAGGGGAAATTCTTTCGTTTCAAATAACTAAATAATAGTACCTTATATAAATAGTAGTTATCTATTTCTAGTATAGATAACTAATAAAAGGGCTTAAGGATAAAGTAGTAATAGGTATATATAATAAAAGTATTATTAAATTACCTAATTCCTAACTACTTAAGCTAGGGAAAATTTACTTAGATATATAGTTTGTTTCATCTCGTAATAATTACTGATTTAAGTAAATATTACTAGCTTATAAGGTTTATTACTAATAACCTTATTATAAAATTTCTCATAATTTTATATTATAAATAGGACCTTTGTATATAGATCCTACCTATCTATAAGATTAGTATTTTTAGATTTATTAGAATCTATAGTTTCGGTTTTAAACTTAACCCTATTATTTATTTTAATTATAATAACCCTAATTAAAACTATATAGATCTATATTTTCTATATTCTAAGGTTTATAACGCTAAACCTTAATAATAACTTTTTACTCCCCTTTTATTACTATAAGGACTACTAAGTTAGGTAGTTTATTAATTTTCTTATTTAAATAAATCAGATCGATTTAGTGACATTTAGGTATTATTAGTTAATATTGCTTATATGAGTTAGATATAAGACTAATATAGTCTTTTACTATATACATGTCTTATATAGGCTCTGAATATTTATTTTTAATTTATGTAAGTATGATGTATAGATAGTAGTAACTATTCTAAATTACACGACTAGAACATCTAGTATTATTGAAATTCTTACTTTAGAATAAGTTTAGACTTTCAATTACTTAGAATTATTTAGATAACTTTATTATATTTTTATATTCCAGTAAGGCTATTTTCTTTGATCTTTATTCTTTGGGGGCTAAATCCTTCTTATAGAAGTTATAGTACTCTAGTTTCAGATATTAAATATACCTTATATTAGTCTTATTAGTAGTATTTATCCTATGATATCTTCTTATTATTCAAAAATCTTATAGGATAGTTAAAACTTAAGAAAAAAGTAGTAATTCCTTTTTTATTATAATATGATAGTTACTAATTATAGGGGTTAGTAAACGAGATAAATATAGAGAATAAGCTTATTATTCTATTTCTAGGAGTAAGACTTATAATTATATTTTCCTCCTAAGTATTACTAACACTTATTATCATCGTAGTATACCTAAAAGGTTCATAAACATTCATAATATATTAATAGTAGATAGTTATCAGTAATTAATATATGGGTATAACATTTAGATAACCGGGTATAATCCTTAGCCGGGCATAGGAGTCCAGCTATCCTATGATTTAGATAATCTATCTCCATATAAGTACTTTAAAGTAAACGTAGTAAGCCTTACCTCCTAATACTTTTATTCCCCTATTATCTATTACATATATTAGTTTTTCAGAAATATAAAACTATTAAAATTATTACTAAGTATTTCTTTTTAACTCCTCCTTCACTAAGTACTTAGCTATCACTACCTCTTATTACTCTATTTACCACTAGGACACTTGATTAGCTCCTTATTTATCACTATAAACAAGTAGAGGACTATTTATATAATATCTCTTATATTAACCTTATGAGTATTAACTTATTCTAGCTGTTAGGAGGATATCTATATTTCTTAGCTAATATAAACTAATTTTTATTTTAATTAAGTATAGTCTTAGATATTACTAATCAAGCTAGGACTAATAAGATATTATCTTTTAGCTAGCTATAGAGAGCTATAGCTATCTTAGGGTTAAGAATACAATAGTATAGGTCTTAGGAGGTAGAGTCTTAAAGCTACTAATATAGATATGTCTTCTATTTCGTAACGATTATTCCCTTAATAAGCTTCTTATAGATCCTATAGTAATATAGAATATTATATTATGCCTTCCGTTAGGAAGGTTAATCTTTACCTTTTAAGAGGCTAGGCCTACCTAAGAAAAGAATTCTCTCTTATTACTATTAACCCCTATATATTAAAAGCTTAAATCTAATTGGTCTTTTAAAGAATTAAGCTAATTAGTCCTAACTCTAGATAAATATAGGTCTATATATCGCTTTTCTATCTACTAGCTCTTATTAGGGGCCCCTATGTATATAGTAGGGCTCTAGCTAGTAGCTAGTAGGAACGGGCGCTTACTAGTATATTTACGCCTTATTTAAGTAAGGTTAAATAGAGTTAGCTATAACTAGACTTAGTAGATAAAACCTTAGAATATAGCGCGAGGCCCTTGTTATTGACGACTACCTTTAAGCTTTAAAAGACCTCCTTACTTATTTTCTTTATAAGGTACTTAAAGACTTTAAGTAGTATATAAGCTATAAAAAGAAAAAGCTACTTTCTAGTATAGCTTATAGTATAGCTTATAGTATAGCTTATAGTATATTTACTTGTTATTCCTTATGATCTCTCTTAGTATACATAGTTCTAATAAGAGTAGGACATATATGAAGGGGTATAAGCTAGATGAATTTTAAAATATAGCACAAAGTAATAGTAATAAAAATTACTAATTAAATATAACTCATTTAATATACTCTAATAGTATATTAAGTAAAAGCCTATGGGAATTCTCTCTCTCTCTCTATATATAGCTAATACAAGTATATTCCGAAGTATAGCTAGATTCTCTAGCTCTATATAATAAATACTAAATATTATACTTACTATTTGATTTGAAGGGCTTTAGTACTTATAAGGCCCTTATTATCAAACACTACCTTAAAGCTATTAGGACTAGAATATTATAAGAATAACTAGCTACTTCTTAGTGTGGCCAATAGCGTATTTCTTAATCTCTTCTATGAACTCTAATTAAATAACTTAATTTCTATATAAAAGAGAGAACTTAATTTCTATATATAATAGGAAAGTTCACTACTTATTTATTATTATCTCTTTTAATAAGTATAACTTGAATAAAGCTAAGAGGCATATAAAGAATAAGAATATAAAGTATATAAAGATACATATATTAATATAGGTTTACTATGTAATATATTTATTTAGTAATTAACTTTAAAACTTTATAATAAACTTACTTCTTAAAGCGGATTTTAAGAAAGCTATAATTAGTCTTAGAATATTATAATATAGAGAATAGAATATGTAGTATTACTAATTAGACTTATTTTATATATAGTAAAGCCTTACTAATAGAAGGTCTCTCCTTAGAGCCAATTATAGCTAGCGCTCCCTGGTTTCATTATATTATATATACTTTACATCCTTTAGTTATAACTAGCAACTAGAAGATTTTAGTGTTCTTTATATTTTTAAATACTATATAAGGTTTAAATCATTGAGTTATAACTAGTAACTAAAAGATTTCATTACTTTTTATAATAGGACCTTATTAGATAAAGTAAGGGCATTATTATGTAATAGTTATTTACCTCTATAATTTTAGGGTAACGCTATATATATAGCTATATACTTATACAATAGGAAACCTAATAGTTCTATAGGCTATAACACGTCATACAAAGTTAAAAATAAATCTAAGCCTAGTATATTACATATAAGGGTTTTTAGATCCTTAGTATATTATAAAAATAAAACTCATATATCTAAACTATACCCTGGAGGTATTAAGGGTATATTGATAGGTTTTAGTATTAACTCTTCTTAATATAGGGCTTTTAGTCTAGAAACTTATAAACTACTATAGACTAGAGATATAGTTATTATCAGAAATAATTTTCCCTATAAAACAGTAACCACTACTAATCATAATATTAGTAATAATACTATTAATAATAATAACGAGGTTACCATAGATGTAGATAATATATCTAATAGTCTCAATAGTAATACTACTATAGCTAGTAGTAATCATGACACTATAGATGAATTAGCTATAGAAAATAATAGTAATAATAATAGTAGTAGTATAACTACTAGTAAACCTCTAAGATATTGTTATAACGAGGTTAATGAATTAAATAATAATATATTAGTTCTAAATACTGATATATTAGAACTTAATACTTGTAAATAGGCTATAAGTTAAGTTAGAATAGCAAAAAGCTATATAATCTGAGATTAATAATCTAAATAACTAATATACTTAGAATTTAATTAGTTCACCCCCTAATAAAACCACCTTATGTACTAAGTAGGTATATTAAATGAGATCATAATAGTATAATAACTAATTATAAGGCCACATCAGCAGTATAAGGATTTAACTGAATAATAGGTATTAACTATATAGATACCTTGAGTACTACCTATAGGCCTAAAACCTATAGATTATTCCTAGTAATTGCGATAAAACGTCACTATAATATACGTTAATTTAATATAGTAATACATTCATATATATAGATATCGATAAAGATTTTTATTTATATTAACCTAGCAGTCATATAGATATTAATAATCCCAATAAGGTATTAAAACTAAATAAAGCCCTATATAGACTAAAGCAAAGTCCTAGGCTCTAGTATAAACACCTAGCTAAAAAGCTAGCTACACTAGGATTTGCAATTTTCCCTTATAATAATAGGGTACTTATTAATACTAATACTAGATATTGTTATATCATATTAAGGATATATTAATATGAGGCCCTAATAACTATAGATAAACTAAATAAACATTTACTATAGGGCTACAACTATACTAAGAATATTATTAGTAAATTTAATAAACAGAACATATATAAATATACTATTCCTATAGATAACACTCTTGAATTAAGAAAAAATAAAGATGCAGCTAAAATAAAACTAATATTTATATTGATAACAAGTTAGCTCCCTAATTTATTTAGCTATAAGAGCTAGGCCTAATATAGCGTTTATAGTAAGCTAATACGCCGCTTTATAGCTAACCCCTCTTTATAATATTTCAGAGCCTTAAATAGAACTTAGAGCTATTTAAGTTATAATACGAACTATATATCAAATCGTAATTATAATATACCTATTATAAGAATATCAAGGTTTTTAGATTCAGATTAGGGTAATTATGTACCTAAGGAAAAGTCTATATCTAGATATGTATTTTTTTAGGTAATAATAGTATAATTACTTAGAATACTACCTTATATAAAAAAACCTTACTACTAGTACTTATAAAGCTAAATATATAGCTCTAGAGGAAGTAACGTAAGAGGCTATATATTTAAGTAACTTATTAAATAGTATTAGTAACTTATTACTATTTGAGTAGAGTATTATAATACCTAATATATTAATACACTCATAATTAGCCTGAGTTTAAGCTAAAATTCTAGAATTCTATAAATGAATTAAGTATATTAATATAGTATATTATCTTATTAGATAGAGTATTATTAATAAAAAAAGTATTATTAATCCATACTAAGTCTAATAAGAATATAGTAGATAGCTTAACTTAAGGCCTAAATACTACCCTATTTAAATAGTTTATTAAATACTTAGGCTTATGTAACCCTACTAATTATATAGAAGAATTTAAATAATACTAGATATTATTTGACTTCTAGGGGGCTCTAAAGTAAGAATTTTAATGATACTAAGTATTCTAATAGTATGATTCAAAATAGTTACTACGATTTAAATATAATACTTATCTAAATAAAAAAACGTTTCCAGAGCCCATATAAAGCGGATATACTATATAAGACTCTATTACTCTTATGTTTACTTTATGTAAGCTATATTACTTACTTAATGATACTTAGAAATTACTAAAATAATCCAATTTATCTAGAATAGTAAAAACTGCCTTAGTAATCCCTATAGCTATAGAATTAGAATAAGAAGTTATAATTAAGGTTTAGCGTTATATTCCTCATTTATATATAGAAAAGATAGATCCATTAAATTAAAATTAGGGTTATTATAATTATAATAAATAATACTATTAGGTTTAAAACCGAAACTATAGTTTCTAATAAACCTAAAAATACTAATAATATTAATAGTTAGGATAAGATCTATTTAGAAAGGTCCTATCTGTAGTATAAGGTTATTAGAAATGAAATAATAAAGTTTTTAATAATAAACCTTATAAGCTAGTAATACTTACTTAAATAAGTATTATAAGATAAAACGAACTATATATATAAATAGATTTTCCCTAGCTTAAGTAGTTAGAAGTTAAGTATTCTAATAATACTTTTATTATATATGCCTATTACTACTATATCCTTACGCCCTTTTATTAGTTATTTATACTAGTTATAGATAACTACTATTTATATAAGGTATTATTATTTAGTTATTTATAACGAAAGGTTTCCCCCTATCTATATCGTCTATACTATTCCTACTATCGATAATATCGATACTTTTATTCTAAATTCTATACCTATGCTATTTTAGTAGACTTAGCTTATTAGATCTAAATAAGGAGCCTATCTTCTATATAATAATATAAGGCTAAAGCCTTAAACCTCGATAATAATATTATAGCTTAATTCCTTAGTAATGAAATAAGCCTTAATTCTAACTACCCAATTCGTATAATTAATACTACCTTTAAGCTTAGAAATGATAAAGGACTTATTATTAGAGGGATATATTCTTATAATAGTAATAGTCATTAAATTAAAAATAGATAATTTATCTAAATAGTAAAATATATATATATTTTTAATATAATAGGTTTATAACTAGTAGTTATATAAATAAAAGTAGGAGCTTTAAGATACTAATAGATACTCTGATTCCCTACTCATATAATTACTATTAAAATTAACTTTTAATAATAACTATTATTATTTTTGAATAATAATTCCTATGATAACTAGTAAAGAGTCTTTAAAACAATAACTACTCTTCTAATAATTATAGCTTAGTTATCTAATTATTAGGTGGCTTTAAGTCTTATCAAGACACTCAATTATATATATACTAGAAAATAGGTTTAAAGTTGTATAAAAAGAATAGTTTTAGTAAATAGGTAACCGATTGGATAATATTGGGCTAAATAGGGTATTTGAAGTTAAATATTCTATGCGATTTACTAATAAATACACTAGATATAAGGACATTAAGTATTAAGTTTTTAAATATAGTGTTATAGAACCCCTAGGGTTTATAACTTATAAAGCATAGTATAACAATATTAATATTATTAATAATAAGGGTAATATAAATAATATAGATTAAGTTCGTAGTTATACTATAGCCCCTTATTATAGACTAGGGCAGTATAGAGTAATAGAGTTAGTATAATTAAGTATAGCTAAAGTTAAATATTCTTCTCTAGCTCTCTATCTTACTATAAGGGGCTAGAGAGCTTATCTAGAGGCTATTTAATACCTCTCTATATCTCCTAACTCCTTTAGACTACTTTAACTTAGCTTATTAAGCTTTTTTTTCTATAATATTATCTTAGTATATAATATAATCCCCCCTCTCTAAACTAGTTTATTTTAAGATTAAGCTATTTAGTAATTACCTAAAGGGTATTTAAAACCTCATAATATTTTCTAACTTCTAGTTTCTATAGGTTTAGAATTTAGTATTCCTTATTCCAGCTATATGACTTTTCTTTAGATGCCTAAGTAACTTAAAAGATTAGTAAGCGAGTAGTAAGGTACTTAATCTCTACTTTAGCTATGCCTATAGCTCTTATATCGAGGTATTAAAAGACTTTATAGCTTAGAGGAGTAATAAGCTAGTAATTAGGCTATTATTCTCTACTCTAACTACTCTTGCAGCTTTTACTATATAAAGTTAGAACTACTTAGTAGTTATCTAAATAATTATAGCTAAATACCCTCTTAAAGTTTACTCCCTTTTTATAGAGTTATATCAAAATATATTATTATTTAGGCTTATTTTTATTACTTTAGATTTACCCTTTAAATTATTATATTTTCTACTTACTTACTTTATAGAGCTAATAAAGATATACCCCCTCTAGAGAAATATAAAGTCTTTATTATAATATAAGTAGTTATTAATAGTGACTTATTAGCTACTTAGTATCTCCTCCTTTCCATAATATTAAATAATATAATAACTTAGAGATTATTATTCTCTTTGCTACATAAATAGCTAGTTTTTTATATTAAGTTAAAGATATATAAATGTTATCTAAATTTTTGCTCTATTAAAATCTCTCCTTTTTACTCCTTTAGATTCATAATACTAATATTATTACTACTAATAACTTATTATTAACCTCTTACTCCCCTATTAATAACTTTATCTTAATTATTATATAATAAATCTATATTTATATCTATTACTACTCCTACTCCTAATCCCGCTATTACTATTATAATAACTAATCTCTAGGTATACTCCTACCTCCTTACTTGGGTAAAGTAGGAGCTACTTAAAGAGGATAATAAGCTCCTTATAAGCTTAATTATATACTTTAGGAGTAAGAGTAAGTACTTAATACTTAGTCAATACCTTACTAGCTATTAGTTTTAAATTATTTTCAAATTAATTATTTCTTAAATACCTCTACTAAATATAAGTATTATATTAAGATAAGTTATTAAAACGTTTTATATCAATATAAGTTTTACTTATTATTTAGTAGTTCTTAGCTACTAAGTCCGTATAGCTTACTTATTATATAATAAGCTATATTAATACTTTTAAGCGCCTAATTAATAATATCTATTTTTTACCTAATAATTGAGTATAATATATTAATAATAAGGTAGGTCATCTAGTACCTCCTTAGTACCTTACTACTAGTTTTCTAATTAAATTAAGAAGAGATTCTTATTACCTAGCTTATAATTAAGAAAGCTATCTAGAATAAAAAGAATAAAGCTACTATATTACTTAAGAAATATAAAGCTAAGGAGAATAACCTCTCCTGAATAATAGAGGAGTAATAAGTAGCTACTTTAGAGGAAGCTACTAAATACTAATAATACTTTATAAAAGAGGTAGAGAAATAAAATAAGTTATTATATTAATAGTATTAAGAGGTTACTTATTATTATATAGAGATAGAATATCTAGCTTAAGAGTAGCTAAATCCCTAATAAGTATAGGCTTAATATACTAGGGAGTTTAATAACTCTTATAATAAGGTTATAAGTTTATTTAATACCTATTAATATCTTATTAATACCTATTTATTTAATACTTATAACTTATAATAGAACTATAATCTCTTTACTACTAACTATGTCTAGTAATAAAGAGAATATCAATTCTAAAGAGAAGGGTATTAGTATTGAGTACTTAGTATATTTAAAAATTTCAAGAGCATCTCTAGTAAGCTACTAATAGCCTCTAGGTAGTATTTAGTTACTTTTAAGTATTTTTCTAATCTCTTTCTACTTTATTAGGGGATTTTAGGCTAATAAATTAAGATATCTAGCTAGTATACTCTATTTATACCTATTTATAAATCCTCTTTTAAGTTATTTATTAAGTTATCTAGAGACTAAAATATTCTTCCTTATAATTTAGCTTTATAATTATTTTATAAATCTATTAATATACTATATTATAATAGCTCTTATAAATAATTTGTTTTACTATAGCCCTTCTATTTCAAAAAGGTACTAATAGTTATATCTAAGGCCCCTATAGGTAGTAATATAGTCTACTATACAGATATTATTAGTATTATTCTACTATATAGATATTATTAGCATTATTAATTAGGATATCTTATAGTAGAATAATAGAGCTATGAATAGGTTTTATTTAGGTAGGAGTAAATATACTATAGATATAGTATTTTTTATTTCTATTAATTACCTATTAGATTCTAAATAGGCTTAAAACCTTATTATAAAGTTTATACGAGGGTTAACTTTACTTAATATTTTTAATTCAAAGTAGGATATAATCTCTTTAAGTAAAAATAATAGGGGTCCTTCTTTAGTTATAGAACTTACTATATATTTTATTTTATTTATGAAGCTACTTAGTAGTAGCTAACTTCTTGCTAATAGACTCTTATATATGCTACTAGAATAGCCTCTAGCTAATATATAGTGATTTTACCTACTTAAGTACAGTAGACCTTGTAACTCCGCGCCTCCTAATAATATATATAGCCTTTAGATATATAATTATAACTACTAACTACCTCTCCTAGATATAGCTATACATATATATACCTATAGCCTCACGATCTTTAACTTTATATTAATAACAATATAGTTTTTAATTATTTAATAAACTATAAAACTATTAACTTACCCTCTCGCGCACTACCCGGGCCGCTATTAAATACTACCTCTATTACTACTTTATCTACCAGTTATTACTATCTTTAGTAGTTCTCTTATTTAATCAGGTTAGCTAGTACCTTTATAGCTATATTATTATTAGTAACGCTCTCTCTATGAAGTAAAGGCTATACTTACTAATATTCCCCTAATAAGCTTAAGCTACCTCTACCTTAGTAATATAGAGGACCTACTTAAAGAAAGGCTACTCTATAGGTCATATAATAACCTACTAAACTTCTACTACTAAGTTTACTTACTTAGCTATAATATAGTAATATATTATAAGATCCCTCCCTTATCGGGGTATTAAGGTAAGCCCCCTTAAGGGCTATACTAATAATATATTCTCTGTATATAGTAGAGTAGTTAATAAAGGAGCGGGTTTTATTAATTATTTTAATAATAAACTCTCTAGCGATCTCTATTATACTTGTTATATTAAGAAGCGTGCCTTATATAGGCTTAGTATTTTTATATATAGGGTCTAGTGATAATATCTTTAAGGATTTATTATAAGTTATAGGTATACCTAGGACTTTATAGATAAGGAAGATGGGGAGGCATAAGGCCCTACTTATAGAGCTTCTTATATTTCTGGCTATAAGAACCTTATACGAAAGACCTCTTTAGTTAAGGAGTTATCTCGTATATAGTAGTATTTACCTTATTAGAAGGTCGACCTTTTGGGTTAAGGAGTTATTTTATATAGTAGCTTTTACCTTACTAGAAGGCTTAGTAAGGGCGTTGCTATAGGAGCCTAAGGAGTAGCCTATTTAGCTCTAATATAATTAGCCCTAGTATAGTGCGCATCAGACTTTATATAGTAATATTTAGAGGGTTTGCTTCTAAGTAGGAATATATAGGGTTCCTGTATTATTTTCCTTAACTAGTAGAGGGTATAGGTTAAGATTCCTATATAGTATTTCCTAAATTATACTTGCGAACTAGGTAAATTTACTATAATACTTTTACGCAGGGGCTATAGCATAACTATAAACTTTAATATACTCCCAGAATTAAACCTATTAACTAGGGTTTAATATTATTAGGTCTATAGGGAAGGTATCCTATTAATAGCTTAGCTAGTTATATCTTCATTACTTTATAGTAGGAACTATTATAAGTAAATTCAGCTATATTAAGCTATACCGCCTAGTTATTCTAGTTAATATTATTAAAGGTTTATAAAAAAGTATTTAATACTCTAGTTTTAGCATTCTATTTAGCTATTAGTTTAGGAGTAAAATATAGTACTTTTTTTCTCTTAATAGCTAATAGGTAGTATGCTTTAGCTTAGAATATACTAGTAAATAGCGATCCCTAATAAGATATAATAGTTTCTAGGAGTCTAAATATAAGGAAGATATATTTAATTAATAGTACAGCTCACTTATTAGCTATAAGTAACTCCCTATATAGATATATAGGGAGTATTTTATAAATTAATTAATAATAATAAGAATACTATTATAAAGCTTATTTCTTATTATAAGAGATAGGGGTAGCTCAGTAATAAAGTTAACTAATATTTATTAGAAGGGCTTAATAGGTATAAGTAGGGGATAAGTTTATTATATAGGAGGTAGTATCTTAGTTTTATATATTAATATATTATTGAAGTCTTAATATAATTCTTAATATCTCTCTTTTATATATTTTAGAAAAACGACTTTTTAATCCTCTTTATTATCTTAATAACCCCTAAGTAGCTTCCTAATAGTTTATTATAAAATACTCTAAATACTTTATTCGAAAGCGGGTAGTTATTAGGTAGGTATATATAAGCCCTCTTAATATTTAAATATACCTAAATTATCTAGTAACTACCTTATTTCTTATTACTCTTGAATCTTATTAATATAAAAGGGATCCTTTTATTAGGCTTTTTTAACTTATTTCTAAAATAAGGGTATAAGTTATTCTAGAGATATATTTAATAGCTAGGTACTCTATTGCTATTTTGTACCTACCCTCTAGATAATAACTTTATTAAATTATTATAAGAAGTTATATAGGAATAAGTTTCTAGCTTTATTCATCTTAGTATCTACTAGGATATAGTTAGGTCTCTATAAGAGGCTATTAGCTATAATATAATAACCTAGCTTATGTTTTATTCAAAAGTTAAATAATAATAAATCCTATAAGAGTTATGCTTAGTAAGTAATAAATATCTTTTAATTGATAAGGTATTAATAGCTTAAGTAGTTAGTAATAAACTAAATATAATATTAAGAGTAAAGTAAGTAGTATTATCGTATTACTACCTTATAGATAGCTAATAACTCTCCCTCTAGTATATTATATTATAATTATATACCCTTAAGCTTCTAGGATATAAATACTATTAGTCCCTATATATTACCTCATAAGTAGCTTAATATTACCCCTATTATAAAGTCTATATATTAGTTTTAACTTAAATCGGGAAGGTAGATTTAAAGTAATATAAAATAGGTACCTCTATAAATAAAGTATAGAGTTAGTAGAAGGTAACTAGTACGTCCCTGGTTATTAATAGTTATCTGTTAGCTATATTAATAAGTTAATTAGTAAGAAAGCTATAGATCTTAGAGTAATTCTTAATAAATCTCCTATAGAAGCTTATAAGTCCTAGGAATTATTAAATCTCTTATATTATAGTAAGTATTAGCTAGCTACTTAGTAATTATTTAACCCTTTCTTATTTTATAGTAATTTTGTCTCTTAAAACTATAAACCTAAGGGAGTTAATCTCTTCCTTATAAACCTTATACTTATTAGGGGTTATATAGAGGTTATTTACTTCTAAGTAAGTACTTATCTTACTATCTCTATATAGGAGTCTATCTTATTAGTAAATATTAAGATATTATCTAGATATATAATTTAAATAATATTAAAAAGGCCTAAAAGTAAATTATTAATAAATATCTAGAAGGTAGTATGTATATTAATAAGCTTAAATAGTATTATATAGTACTTATAGTAGCTATATTATGTATAGAATATTATTTTCTATTTATCTCCCTCTCTAATTCTTATTTAGTAATAAGTATTATTAGTATTAAGTTTAATAAAGTATTTTACTTAAGATAGTTAGTTAAGGATTTTATTAATTAGAGCGAGAGAGGTATAATTCTTACTAGTTACTTGATTAAGTCCTTAGAAGTCTATATATAACCTTAGTTTACCTCCCTGCTTTAGAATAAATAAAATTAGTACCCCTGTTAGAATTATTAAAGGATAAATATACCCCCTTCTATAAGGCTTTATAGAAATATTCTCTTAACTCCTCTAACTCCTTTTTAGCTAGTAAGTAAATAAGTCTAAATAGGGGTTAAGATCTAGTTAACTTATAATACCCCTATAAATATTACTCTTATTTTATTTTTTATATACCTTAGCTCCCTTTTAATAGTAATAAAGTAAATACTCTTTTTATATGGGGAAAGGTTTAGATTAACTCCTTTTAATTAAGGTTAGAGTACTCCGCTATATATTCAGGGATCCCTAGAATAATAATATAACTACGTCTATTATTAATCCTAGAGCTATATAAAGCTCTCTATTAGACTCCTATACTATTAGGTATTTAAGTAATAAAGATACCTATATAAGATCCCCTAATAAGTTCTAATCTATTAAGCTCTAGTTAGGTATTAATTATAACCCTTTAATTTATAATATTCTTATTAGCCCTACTATTAATAAGCGTTGTACTAGTCTTCTAGCTACTTATAACTTAGACCTATATTATTACTTTAATACGATATAGCTAGTTATTGTTATGTCAAACTATATATATTATTATTTAGTCCTCCTCTAGTTATTTATTATATCAAAGCTTACTCTAATAGAAGGAGAAGCTATACGTTTTATAATATAATCACCTTAGCGCGATATACCCTTTCCTCTTATAGCTATAATAGATAATTTCCTTCTTAGAATCCTATGAAGGCTTCTTAGTATCCTCTAAGTAGTTCTTAGTATTACTATAGTCTATATTAGTTTATTTACTCCTTATAACCTAAGTTGATCCCTCTAGATTAGTAGTTTAGCTTTCTAGTTATTATCCTTTATTATTAACCCCCTAGTCCCTTATTAATACCTATATATCTATATATTAAATATATACTTATTATTTCTAGCTCTAGCGTTAGGATTAAGCTATAATATTAATAATATATTTACTATAATATAGTACTAGAGCTTAGGGTCTAGCCTAGCTACTATATTAGCTATCTAGATCTCCTCTAGTAATTATTAGGGTCTCTCTACTTTAATCCCTTTATAATAATTAAGAAAGCCCTAGGATAATTCTTCTAGTTACTAGGTGGCTTATTTAAGCTAAGTTTATATACTAAGGGTCCTAGACCCTATATTAGCTATACTATTAGCTAATTAATCCTTTAGTACTACCTGAGTAATATCCTTCGCTATATTATTATAATTTATAAAAAGTTATCAGGTCTATTACTTAGCTATTAGTTCCTCTAGGCACCTAATAGTAAATGATACTCTTTTAAGGTCTAATATAATCTTATTTATTTTAAATAATATATGAAATTTAAATATAAAATTAATTAAAATTAATCTAAATACCTCCCCTATATTATGATATTATAATATAAGCAGGTACTTCTTCTGGAGTTCTAATTAGTACTTCTTAACTTTAGAACTATAAATAACTACTTAGTAGGTAATAGGAGTATCTACTAGAGTTAAGAATTAGTTAGCCTTTAAGGCCTTAAGGTATTCCTATTTATGTTTTAATTAACTCTTATCTTCTTCCTCCTTAATAGGCTAATTTAATTTAGCCTCTACTAATTAAATACTTAGTTCCCTATTAATATTATCTTTATTATTTTACTTAATAGGTATTCTATTCTAAGTTTGGCTATTTAGTAGCTTCTATCTAGTAGGAGATCCTAAAGGTAATGTTATATTTATCTCTATAATAGGCCTATAAATAGGTATTATAATATTATATATTATACTCTTCTAATTATGTATTACTCCAATCATTCATACCCCTATTAATATAAATATAAGAAAAGAATATATTATAAATTAACGTAATATAAAGTAATAGAGTTAATATAATTAGATATAACTGAAGTTAAATATCCTTCCCTAGCTCTCTATCCTACTATAAGGGGCTAGAGAGCTTATGTAGAGGCTACTTAGTATCTCTCTATATCTCCTAACTCCTTTAGACTACTCTAACTTAGCCTACTAAGCTCTTTTCCCTATAATCTTATCTTAGCTTATAATACCCCCTTATAAAAGACTATAATAAGTTTACCTAGCTTATAGGTATGATTTAGGAAATACTATATAGGTATTTTAACTTATACTCTCTACTAATTAAGTAAAATAATATAGGAACCCTATATATTCCAAATTATAAGTAAACTCTTATATAAAGTTAGATATATACTATACTAAGGTTAATTATATTAGAGCTAAATAGGCTATCAAGGCTCTTATAGTCTAGAAACGCTACTATTTAAGAGGTAACTCCTTAACTTAAAAGGTCGACCTTTAGTAAGGTAAATATTACTATATAAGAGATAACTCCTTTAAGTAAAGAGGTCTTTCCTAAGAGGTTCTTATAGCTAGAAGTATGAGAAGCTCTATAGGTAGGGCCTTATACTACTCCCTCTTCTTTATCCCTATAGCTTATAATAAATCCTTAGAGAAAGACTAATTCCTTAAGGTTAAATTAATTAAAAAATAATAGAATATAAAAATTAAATAATAGCTCTATCCTGTTAATAAAGAGGATAAGAAGCTAAAGCTTAAATAATCTCTATATTTAGAACTATATGAAATAGGGTAACTCTAGACCTATACTATTTGGAGCCCTAGTTCTTATAATATAGCGAATTATAGATAGCAAATATAAAGGTTAAATAGTTATAGACTTATATGCCCTAAATAAGGCCATAATCCTAGATATATACTCTATACTACTATAATAAGTTTTTATTAAATACCTCTATAATAAACTATAGATCACTATAGTTAATACTTAATCCTTCTTCTACTAATTTCTTATTAAGAAGGGGTATTAAGATTATTTTACTATTATTAGCTACTATAAGTAACAACAATCCAAGGTAGTACTTATATGATTCCATAACTTACCTACTTATACCTAATATATTATAAATAATCTCTTATAACTGTATAAGAAATATACCTATATATTTATTAATAATATTATTATTACCCCAAGAGACCTAAAAAGTTATCTTAAGTATCTTAAGACTATCCTTAAGCTCTTTACTAATATTGGACTCTCGCTCTTAGCTAAGAAATTATTTGTTAGATATCACTCTATTAAGTTACTTAACTTTACTATTAGTATATTTAGATTATTGAATATATAAGACTATATCAATACTATTTAAAAAGTAAATACCCTTATAACCATCACTAGCTTAAATACAAACTAAAAGTAACTAGTTTTCTATAATATATAATTCTATGCTATAGTAAATATATTTAACTACTCTAATAATATAAAATAGTATTACTTATAGAAGCCTAAGCCTAAGAGCAAGATAAAGGTACTATAAGAAAGGTCTTTTATGAGAAGAAAAGCTTTGAACCTATCTTAGAAGAAGTAACTAGCTTTAATAATATTAAGAATATATTAATAGGAAATAACGCCTTATTCCACTATAGCCCTAATCAAGAGCTATTTATTTAGGTTAACTTATTAAAAAAATATAGATACACTATACTAATGTTCTAGCTAGCTAATAATGATAAATAGAAACCTTATAACTCTTTTAAATAAACTAATATACGCTTAATTACCTATATTAATAAAGCTCTTAATTAAGTTGTATAGAAATATTAGCCTATTAAGCTTAAAGTAGCTTACCTAGTTTAGGTAGTCAGGAAGTATAAGCTAATATTATATTTATCTAGGAGGAACCCTATAATTATACTTATAGATTATTTAGTAATATATAATATTATTAAATAAATATCGCTATAGTTAGAAGATAAAACTAGGTCTAACTTATAGCTTACACTCTTATTAGAATACCTTAGTTAATTCTTAGTAGTATATTATTATATCCCTAATATATTATATATTATAGTAGATATACTATAACGCCTACTTTTAAGTAAAATCGCTATAGAAGATATAAGAGAACTTAATAAGATATAGGGTAATATACCTATAGGGGTTAACTTTATAACTAAGGTATCTCTTAATAATAGCTTTAAAACTAAACTTATCGAATTATATACTAACTTAAAAGCTTAAAGTAGAGTATATTAATTACTCTGTAAAAAGATAAATCATATAGACCTTAGCTTTATTATACTTAAGAGTCTTCTTTACTATATTAACTATTATACTAAAAAATAAAGACTCTATATACTAAAAGAGTTAGTAATACTATCTAGTAAAGAAGCCTATAATAATTACTATTACTTCAATAAGGCCAAATTTAGAGAGCTATCAGTGAATGCTTTTATATCCTATATCTTAAATAATAAGTTAATAACTATATTTCTTACTACCCTCAATATAGAATAATAAATATAGCCTATCAACTACTACTTAGTATAATATAACCTATTTTAATACTAGTTATTCCCTTCTATATTATTACTATAGACTTTATTATTAGACTTCCTAAAATACCTATACAATATTTAGGCTATAAAGTAGAGAACTTCCTACCACGTTATATAATACTCGTTATTACTAATACGTTCTCTAAGGTAATACTCCATATCTTCAGTTATTCAACTTATATTAATAATATCTAGGGATACCTGCTTCTTTATAACCTCTAATATACTAGCTAGAGAATACTAAAAGCTATTATCTTAGATCGTAATTAAGAGTTCTTATTTAAGATTTTAAACTATATTATAGGCTAAATCATATACTAAATTAGGATGCTTAACTATATACTACCCTTAGACTAATAGTATATTAGAATTTAAGAACTAAACTATTAAACTACTTACATCTTAAGTCTATAATATAACTTGAATAACGCCTACTTCTAAGTTATTAGTTATTTACTAAATTAAAACCTAAATAGAATAATACTAATAATATATTAAATATCCTAGGCGATAATAACCCGGAATTAAACTATAAGATCTTCTAAGAAGAAGCTAAAATTTTAATTACTATAGCCTAGCTATACATAAAGGAATAATATAATAAAAAATATCGCTTCGTTATATTTAAGTTAGATAACTAGGTATACCTTAAGATATTAGCTACTAGTATAACTAAATTTAAAGTATAGTTACTAATATATCCCATTTAAGGTTCTTAAACGTATTAATACGCTAGTATACTACCTTAATATCCTACTTAATATAAATATTCATCTAGTTATATCTATTATTCAACTTATATTAGTATTAGCCTCTAATAGAAAGCTATTTAATTATTAAGATAATTATAGAGGACTAGTTAAAGTTAAGGAAGATAATAATATTTATTAGCTTAAAGTATATAAGTATTTTAAAATTAAAAGTACCCCTCAGAATAAAAATACTTATATAAGGAAAAGTATAATACTTAGTTAAGTATAAAGGATATATAATAATATATACTATCTAGATAGAAAAAAACGCTATAAATATAGATCAACTTACTACTATATTTAAAAGTAAGGAATAAGATATAGAGTAACTCTATAAATATATATAAGCTTAAAGGCCTATTTAATAAGATATTAAACTAGTATTAGAACCTCGTAAAAGATTATATTTAAAGCGCGTAAGAGTAAGGCCTTAAAAGAAACTAAGCGAATAATAGGATATATATTATACATTAGAAGCGTACTACTTAAAGCGACTTAAATAGATAATTAGACTAAGAAGAATATCCTAATCAAGGCCTTATTATAATATAAAGACGCTTAGCGCGCTTAGTATATCGAAAGGCTTTAGCCTAATAACAGCGATATTTATATCCGCTACGCCTTCCTTCTTAAATACCTTCTACCCTTAGCCCCTTGAGAACCTTTCTAAATATAGTTACTATCCTTACTTATATTTAGTCCCTACTTTTACCTAATTAATAGAAAAGATTAGTACTTAGTTACCTATATATAATATAGATTTATATTACTAGATAACTATATAGATTATTATTACTATCCTAGCTAGCTTGGTATTAAGAGAAAATCCTTAATATATATATATATATATAATTTTACTTACTTATATTACTACCCTCAATTCTATTTCTTTCTTTATTATTCTTAATACCTTTATTATATTCTTAATTATTTTACTTTTATTCTCCCTAATACATTAAGTATATTTATTAATATTTAATGTTAGTATACATAGTTGGCACCTCTAGAGTATAATATATATTATATATCTAGCTTTTACTTTATATCTAATAGATAACGCTCTAAATATGAAGACGCTAAGTATATTACGCTTGATTATATTTATTACTATTTAGTTTATATTAAGAAACAACCTATTAGAAAGAGAGGATATATAGTTACTAATTAAGCTACTCTTAAATAAATCCTTAATATTAAAACCGATTACTATAGTATTAATAGGAATATTTCTAGAATCCTATTCATCCTTTATATTAAAACGAACGCCTATTACGTTCTATATCCTTCTCCTATTAATGGAGGAAATTTTAAGCAATAAACCCTCTCGCAATCTTAAGTATAGAATAGCTATCTATTAATCCTATTATATGAAATTCTCTTATATTAAATAGATACTATTCTAAGATTAGGGGTTTACTTAATGTTATTAGGTCTAATAAAAAGTTAAATAATGAAGAAGAATCTATTAATATTAAATATACTTAACTTAATAACCTAATTAACTCTATTAAACTTATTCAGTCTATTAAATCTATTAAAATCAATTGAGCTATTAATAATATTGTAAGTAAATATATTAGATCTACCCCTATTACTTAGAGTAAGAGAATTACTACTAAGGCGGATACTCCTGAGAAGCCTATAGTTATTATCTCTAGTACCCCTAATATAGCTAATAATATTATTACTATCGCTAGGATAAATATTTATAATAAATATAACGTGGTTAATTAGTTAGCCGTGCATATTAGTTAGCTACGCACTTTTTACTATATCTATAATAATATCTAGTATTAGATATTTATATTTTTATTTCTCTTTCAATAAACCCTTGGAATTCTCTATATTAAGTGCTCCTCTAAGCTAGACCTATATCCTTTTAGCTCTCTAGCGTCTTATAAGTACTATATTTATATCCTTAAGTATATAAAACTAATTAGTTAAAAGAGTAAGTAAGTATATTATTACTTACATACCTTTTAATAATTACTTAATTATAGTAATAACTAGTATTAGTAAGCTTCCTTAGTAAGTAGAGATTTAACTTTTAATAAAGTTAGATTATAAGATAGTTTATTATAAGTTAGAGGGTGTTTATAACTAGTAAGGTAGTAATATTAAAGGGTTAGCTATAGAAGCTATAGGTATCTATAAATATATATTAAGCTTCTATACAATATAATCTAGATCCTATAGTGAATTTCTAGCGCTTAGGAATATAGAATTCATACTTTCCTTATTAAAACCCTTACTATAAGCCTAGTAGAAGGTAATAAAGAACTTACTTAGACTTAACAATATATTTTATAGAGGCTTAGATAAAGAGCTTGATTTTATTACTATATACACGTTTTAGAGGCGAGTAAAGGGCGATATCTAAGAGCTAGAGTAGATATAACGAATATATAAGAATACTAACTAATATAATATTATTCTACTTATAGTAATTATCGAATTTAGCTAATAATTAGCTCTTATAGCTATTTATAATAAGTATTTAGTGGACGCTCTTAGTTTAGTTCTTAGTATATTTATCGAAGTATTTAATCTAGTTAAGACCTATCTAAATACTTATCTAATTATCAATAGTAGGCTTAATAACCTAGTTACTTAGAAAACCTAATTCTATAGTTTAACTAGTAAGGTAATATACGCCCTTAATAATCATAAATAGAGGGATATTTTACCCGCCTAAAGTAATATATTTAATAACTATAGCTTATTCATAGTTACTAGGTTAGATAGATTTTACTTTACTATGTTAATTAATATATATTACTACTATTAATATAGTAATTATACTTATTATAAAGCTAGTCTAATTAAAATTATAAAGGTCCTTCTCTTAGACTCTATAATTAGTTATTTACTACATAATATTATAAACTACTTTAAAATAACCTCTAGGTCCTCTTAAAGAGCCCTTTAATAATTATATAGATAATTAAACTTAGTTCCTAGAGTAGGGTATAAGTTTATAAACCGCCTATCTTATTACTTACTAATAGGCTTATTACTATATACTTATACTAGGAGATTAGCTATATTTTCTATACTAGTAAGGTATAAAGGAAATCCTCTAGTATTCTATTTAATAATATATTAGAGAAGTATTTTCTCCTTAATTAGATCGAATTCATATTATTAAGGTTAGGTAAGTTTATATTAAGCTTAGGTATTTATTCTATTATATAAACAGCTTTTAGGAATATTATAATTCTTTGCTATATGCTATAGACTTAGCTTTTAGCCTATAGCATATATTAATTAGATCGCTTTAATAATAAGAAGGATTTTATTTTCTTATGAGTAAATTAGTATTATAATTATAGAGTAATTACGCATTAAATATATAAGTAGTTAACAACTAAGCGGGTCTAGGAAAAAGTGCGTAGCTAACTGATATGCGCGGCTAACTGATAAAAGACGTTATTAATTATATTACTTACTTACTTACTAGCGCTTAGGAAGTCTATTACGACCTAGTTAAGGTAGTTACCAAGGGCTATATTAATAATATCACTCTTATTATAACTAACCTAAGCTAATTTAATAAGATAATAACTAATAATTATAAGTTTATTATAGCTATTATCCCTAAGGGACAAGTAAATAAGAGCCCTAGTTTCCTTAACTTAGAGTAGTATCTTATTATAAAAATAGCTAATAAGTATACCGCTTTAGCTACTAGCTTTAATAACCATGAGGGTATTATGACTTATACTTTTAATTCTCCTAGCTCCTTAAGTATACTTATTATTATTAAAAACCTCTAATATACCTACTAGTATTAAAATAGTAATTATTTCTAACTAGATTATAACTATCTATATTACTAGTCTCTATTATCTCGCTTATTTATATATTAAGTTCTTAATAGCCTAAGCAGCTATCACTATCTTTCTCTAATACATTCATTTCTTTAATATTACTAACTTTATTACTATTTAGGATATAGATTAAATTACTTTACATATACCTATTTAGAAAAATATATTATCTTTAGCCCCTATATATATATGTAGGTTCTAAATTTATTCCTAACTAAATATATTATAAGTAACTCTAACTTCAAAACTATCTTATTTCTCTTTATATTATAGTAAATACTTTATTATAACTTTCTTAGTACTTATACTGAAGATAATAGCTTTATTACTCAGGCGATAATTAATAATTCTAAGCCTAGCGCTATATATATACTCCTAGACCTAAATACTCCTGAGACTATAGAGGCCATTAATTTCTAACGCTAATATACTACTAATATTAAGAGTATTTATAAGTAGTTAGTTATACTTACTACCTCTATTATAGTCATTAAGTATCAAGGGGCTATTAGGTCCTACCGTAAGGTAAATAATAATACTTATTCTAATTATATTAACTATTACTAGAATAATACTAATTTAGCTACTACTTATAATATAAGTATTAACTAGCTTCTAAATATTACTAAAGAGAACGACGATATTAAGGAAGAGTATATTAATATCTCAAAGTTTAATAAAGCTACTTCTTCTACCTAAGTATACTCTTATTAGTATATAATACTAGGATATAAGGCAATATAGACTTAAGGAATTAGAACTAAGGTTATGTGTATATATATATATATATATATATTAGTATTAGCTCGTTACTTATGATTAAGAGTATAAGTTAAGATTTATACTATATATTATAGACGATATATCTCTCTTCTTATATAGATAATTAACACTAAACGCGCTAAATGTACTAGCCCGCTTTAGGGCCTATATTACTAAAAACGTAATTAACCCGCTTAAGGGGGCTTAATACGTTAGATATACTAAATATACCTATATGTAGTAAAGCTCGTTAAGAGGGGTTTATCGCCTTTAAGGAGAGGATAACCTTCGAAATTATATATTTTTTACTTTTATTTTTCGCCCACTATATGGACTATATTAATAAGAGTTAAATAAAATAAGCTTAAGTGTCTTATATCTATCAGTAGTAATTAATTAAGTATTAATAGTATGCTGAAGTATTTATTTTTAATATTCTAATTTAATAGTTTATTATTATAAAGCTTTAATAGCTTATTAGAGTTCTTTCAATAAGTTAGTATTAATATCAAAGAAGGCTTGTATCTTTTTAGTATGTTAATTAACTTGTTAAAGCTATTTCTAGGAGGTATCTTCTTTATTATTAGAATTATTATCCCTTATTTTAAAATCTTTATATTCCCTGGTTATATTCCTAATAGGCTATTATTTTAAGCTAGTAAAAGATCTAAATATAGGAGTTTTAATCAAGATATAAGAATATATATTATTAATACTATTAGTAAGTATTACAAGTCAATTTGTTAAATAGGAGTACCTAAAGTATTATAGTTAGCTATTTAATAATAGGGCTTATATTAATAGAAGCTAGGAGATAATATTTAAAGGTAATATAGTCTTATTAATTTATATTATTAGATAGATCTTAGGGTTAAAGAGTATAGTAATTAATTATAATCTTTATAAGGGAGTTATAATATAAATTAAAGCTAAGAGTATTAATAAGAGTAATTATAAAGTTATTTACTAAAGAGCTACAAAACTTTAAACTTTAAGTTAAGCTTAAGTTTATATTATATATAAGTCCTAAGTATTCTTCTAGCTCTTATTGAGTAATTACCTACTTATAGTAATTATAATAATTAATAATACTAACTAATTAGTTTATTAATTATTTATTCCTATACTCTACTAATTACTCTTATTTTATTCTTATATAACTTATGTTATAGTTCTATTATATTAGATAAGGCCTACTATTCTTATATTATCTTATATATAAAGGTCTCTTAGGCGCTACTAGTACCTTTAGGGCTACCCTAGTCCTTTCTCTATTTATAAGAGTCTTATAGCTATAGTATTAATATACTCTAGTATAGGTAAATAGAAGTACTTAGTAGTTAGGTATATAGGCTTAAGTAAGTTAATAAATTTCTCATAAAGGCCTGAAGAATAAATAAGATAAATAGATTTCCAGTCTATAGAGATTTAAATATCAATATGAGAAAGGTCTCTCTAGAGTCTAGTATAATCGGCTTAGCCGCTAGAAGTAAGGAATGCCGACTAACTTTATACTCATCTTCTAATATCCTATAACTACATATATAGGAGGCTACTAGCTAGTGCATAAGTCACTATCTTTATTTACTGTAACTATCGCTTTCGACTTTATCTTATCTGGCTGTCACGAGCCAGGATAATTTCGCAGGGAAAAGGGCTTATCGGGCTATCCTGGGGAAGTCCGTAGAGGGGGGGGGCACCGGGTGGCCCCCTAGATAAGTCCTCTAGCCCTCACGCACCCTCACGTAGTAGGTTAGAGGGCTAGAGAAGAATATCTAACCTTAGTTATATCTACCTATACTAACTCTCCCACTCTATACTAATACCCCTTTTATCATATTCTTCTCTTATACCTATACTAATAGGGGTGCAGACCGTTAGAGTAGTATAATATATAATAATATAATACCTAGCTATAAGCTTACTAGGGAGGCGAATATAGTATTACTTTTAGGATCCCCTGCTAAATAGGAGCTATTAAATAGCTAAACTTAGGATAGGATACCTATTAAGTAGAATAATAATAAGGGTATTAGTAAAGAACTAGGTAGTTAATTAATAGAGGCTAAATTAGATTAGCTTATTAAGGAGGAAGAAAAAAAGGATTAACTAAAGCATAAATAAGAATATCTAAAGGCCTTAAGGGCTAGCTAACTATTAACCTTAGTAAGTAACCCTACTACTTATTAGGTAGTCAATAGTAATAACCCTAAGGCAAAGAAGTACTAGTTAGAACTTTAGGGGAAGGACCTCCTAATACTTAAGTATAAAGAGGGCACCTAAACTAACTTTAATTAATTTATATCTAACCTTAATATATAATTTAAAATAAATAAGATTATATTAAACCTTAAGACAGTACTATTTACTATTAGATATCTAGAGGGATTAATAGCAAAGTAATAGACCTTATACCTTTCTATTAACTATAATAATAAGGCAAAGGATATTACTTTGGTAATAATAAAGGAATAGTTAACTAATAGCATAGCTAATATAGGGTCTAGGACCCTTAGTATATAAACCTAGCTTAAATAAGCCTACTAGTAACCAGAATAATTATATTAGAGCTTTATTAATTACTATAAAGGGATTAAGGTAGAGAGCCCCTACTAATAACTAGAGGAGATCTAGGTAGCTAACGTAGTAGCTAGGCTAGACCCTAAGCTCTAATACTATATTATAGCAAATAGATTGCTAGAATCATAGCTCGACCTTAATATAAGGGATAGGAATACTAAACTTATAATTAATATATAAGCATATAAGGTGCTAGTAAGGCACTAGGGGACTAATAATAAGGAATAATAACTAGAGGGCTAAACTAAGGCTATAAGAGGGGACTATAGCAATACTAATAACTACTAGGAGGATACTAAGGACTTACTATAGGATATTAGAAGGGAAATTATCTATTATAGTTATAAAAGAAAAGGCTATATTATAATAAGATACTTATATTATAAGAAGTATAGCTACCCCTATTATAAAGGCAAACCCTACCCTAGTAAATAACTAGAAGAGGACTAGGTAATAATATAAGTAGTTTAATAGGATAGTAACTAGCTATGTTATATTAGTGTAGTAATATAGGTCTAAGTTATAAGTAGCTAGAAGACTAATACTATGCTTATTAATTATAGAGCTAATAAGAATATTATAGATTAGAGGATTATAACTAATACCTAACTAGAAGCTAATAAGGAGGAACCTATTAGGGGAATATAAGTATCTAAGGGACCTAACTATAGCATATAGAAGTTAGTAATCTAAATGACTAATAGCATAGGTATCTAGCGGATAGCTTTATATAACTTTAGGATTAGTAATAGTAATAGCTATAATACTATCCTAGGAATCCCTTAGTATATAATAGAGTAACCTAACCTTAATTAGAGGGAGTTAGGCTAGACCTTTCCCCTATATAAGAAGAACATTTATCTTATTATAACTATAAAGGAGCTTAAGCGTGTTAAAAACAAAGCAAGAGTAGTACTTATAGGAGTACTATAAGTTGACTAGATATTAACTACTTATTACCAAGAGGATATCTAGGAGCCTAAGGATATTAGGGAGATAGTTAACTAGGTATTAATTACTAATTACCTAGAAGATACCTAGGAGCCTAAGGATACTAGGGAGACTAAAATAAATATCCTACTAGAATACTAGGATTTCAAGAAGGTATTTAATATTAACCTAGCAGGGATTATACTAGAGTTTAGGACTACTAGGAGCTACCTTATTAACCTAGAGCCTAGGACTAAGCCCCTATTTAGACTTATATACCTACTAGCTAAGAAGGAGTTAGAGGAGTTAAGGGATTGTATCTATAAAGCCCTATAAAAAGAATAGATTTATCTATAAATAAGTCTAATAGGGGTGCTAATCCTATTTATCCTAAAGAAAGGAAGTTAGTCAAGGTTATATATAGACTACTAGGGATTTAACTAGGTAACTACTAAGAACTATACCCCTCTCCCCCTAATTAATAGAATCCTTAATTAGCTCTCTTAAGTAAAGTACTTTACTAAACTTAACCTTAAGAATACTTACTACTAGGTGAGGATCTAGGAGGGAGATAAGTAGAAGATAGTATTCTATATATAATATAGCTACTATAAGTACTATATTGTATTATTTAGGCTTGGTAATATACTTACTACCTTCTAGACTTTTATTAATAAGTTACTTATAGGCCTAGTTAATATTATTTATATTATATATTTAGATAATATCTTAATATTTACTAATAATATAGACTCCTATATAGAGGTAGTAAGATAGGTACTTACCTAGTTAGAAGCTAATAGCCTCTATATAAACCCTGATAAGTATGAATTCTATAAGGAATAGATTAACTTTCTTAGGTTTATAGTCTTAGTAGATAGGATTGCTATAGAATAAGAGAGGGTCTAGGTAATTACTAAGTAGCTAGTACCTATTATAATATAAGAGATTTAGCAATTTCTAGGTTTTATAAGGTTCTATAGAAAGTTTATTAAGAATTACTCTAAAATCTATAGCCTACTTACTAATTAATTTATTAATATAGCTAAGGGATAACTAGTAATAACTAGCAAGGTACTAGTTACCTTCTACTAGCTCTATACTTTATTTATAGAGGTACCTATTTTATACTACTTTAACCCTATACTCCTAATTTAGGTTAAAACTAATATATTAAACTTTATAATAGGGGTAATATTAAGCTAGTTAGAAGGGGATATATAGGGACTAGTAGTATTTATATCTTAAAAGCTTAAGAGCATATAACTATAGTTAGCATGCTAGAGGTAGAGCTACTAGCTATTAGGGAGGTAGTAGTAAGGTAGTAGTACTACTTGCTTTACTCCTAGTATTATATCTAATTTATTACTAACTACCTAGGTTACTAGTACCTTTCTAATAAGAAGATACTTAGTAGCTATTAGGCTTAGCTATTATAGGACCTATTAACCTTTAACTTTGAAATTAAATACTAGCCTCATTACTATAACCTAGCTAATAGCTTCTTATAAAGATCTAACTATACCCCTAGGGATATAGAGATTAATAAAGCTAGAGACTTACTCCTATAAGACTTTTTATAACGCTTTGATAAGGCTACTATTTAGAGGGTAGGCATTAGGTAATAATAGGGTGCTTAACTATTAAATACCTCCCTAGAATAACTTATACCCTCGCTTTAGGAATAAGTTAAAGAAGTCTAATAGAAAGATCCTTTTTATATTAATAAGGAGTAGGAATAACGAGGGATAAAGTAGTTATTAGATAACTCTAATACCCTAAGATACTAAGAGGGCTTATATATCCCTAATAACTACTTACTTTAGAATAAAGTCATTAGAGCATTCTATAATAAACTATCTAGAGGTTACTAAGGTATTACTAAGATACTAAAGAGGATTAGAAAGATATTTTTCTAAAATATATAGAAGAGTAATATAAAGGAATATATTAAGATATATATAATATATTAGTATATAAAACTAAGATACTACCTACTACATAGTAAACTTATACCCCTATTAGTACCTACCTAGCCTTTTTAATAAATTTTAATTAACTTTATTACCAAACTACTACTATTACTTATAACAGGAAATAAACCTTATAATAGCATTCTTATCATTATTAACTAATTTATAAAATACTCCCTATATATCCCTACTAGGGACTTACTTATAGCTAATAGGATAGCTACGCTACTTACTAAATATATCTTCCTTATATTTAGGCTCCTAGAAGCTATTATATCTAACTGAGGATTACTATTTCCTAGTAATTCTTAGTCTAGAGTATGCTACTTGCTAGCTATTAAGAGGAAACTTAGTACTGCTTTTTATCCCTAGACTAATAGCTACATAGAATGCTAAAATCAGAGTATTAAGCACTTTTTATAAGCTTTCTATAATATTAACTAGGATAATTAGGTAATATAGCTCAACTTAGCTTAATTTATTGATAATAACTCCTGCTATAAGGCTACTAAGATATTACCTACTAAGCTACTAATAGGATATTCTCCCTATAAACCTAATAATATTAAGCCCTAGCTAAAGGTCTTAGTCCTAGTAATATGTAAGAGAGTTTATAGTTTACTTACCTAGAGGTTAGCTATTACTAACTTGCTTTATAAGTATAATGAGATATATAATAAGTTCTATAATTAAAAGAGGACCCCTATTATTTTCGCTATAGGAGACCTTATATTACTTTTGATTAAAAATATTAAGTAGAGGCAGCCTTCTTATAAACTTTCTAATAAATATCTAGGCCTATTTAGGATCTAATAGGTAATTAATAAGGAATAAGTATATAAGCTATAGATTAATAAAAAGTACTAAATCCATTATATTTTTATACCTATATAATTAGAGCCCTTTTTTACCTTAGCTATCTTACTATAAGATTTCATAATTAATAATAACAATAATACCTATATAATAGACTATATTACTACCTATAGGGGCCCTAGATAAAACTATAGTACCTTATTAAATAGAAGAGCTATAGCAAACTAAATAATTTATAGGAGCTATAATATAATATATCTATAGATTTATAAAATAATTATAAAGCCTAATTATAAGTAAAAATATTATAATCCCTATATAATTAATAAGTAATTCAATAGGGGAATAGTAGTTAGGCAGAAATAGGGTATACTAGCTAGGTATCTGATTTACTAGTCTAAAAGCCCCTAATAAGGCGGAAAGAGATTAGAAAAATACTTAAAAGTAACTAAATATTACCTAGAGATAATTAGTAGCTTACTAGGGGTATTCCTGAAAATTTTAAATCTACTAAGCGCTAGCACCTATCTCCCTAGAACTATTATCTTTGCTACTAGACTTAGTAATAATAGCCTCATAGTTCTAAAATATATTAGAAATATTAACTATATAAGTATTAGTTAAATACTAGCAGGGATTATATAAACTTATGATTTTATTATAGGAGTTAAGTAACTCCTAGGTATATATAGCTTATAACTCCTATGCCTCTATCTACCTCTTAGTAAAATACTCTATCTCTATATAGTAGTAGTAGAGCTCTTTATACTACTTATATAATAACTTAATCTACTTCTCTACCTCCTTAGAGAGGTATTATTAGTAGACAGTAGCCTCCTCTAAAGTAGCTACCTAGTAATCCTCTATCTCTATAGAAATCTCTACTTCTTTAGCCTTATACTTCTTAGGTATAATATTAGTATTATTCTTCTTAGCTTAGAGGGCTTTTTAAATTATAAGCTAAGTAATAAGGATCTCCTCCTAAATATAATTAGAAACTAGTAGTAAAGTACTAGAGAAGTACTAAATAACTTACCTTATTCTTAGTATACTAGGCCTAAATATTAGGCTTAGAGCTACCCTTATCTATTAGCTACTTAAGCCTATTAGTAGCGCTTATTATATAATAAGTAAGCTATAGAGAGTTAGCAGCTAAGAACTAGAAAATAATAAGTAAAACTTATATTAATATAAGCTTTTCCATTACCTATTTTAGTATAATACTTATATTTAGTAGAGATATCTAAAAATATATAAATTAGTAATAAATTTGGAAGCTAAAGCTAATAAAGTACTAAATAAGTACTAGCTAAGGACTAAGTGCTTATTATTACTCTTAAAGTATATAATTAAGCTTATAAGGAGCTTAATCTTAGGGATATTATCCTTAGGTAGCTCCTACTTTGCTTGCGCGAAGAGGTAGTAATAATAAGAGCATACCTAGAGCTTACTTATTATAAGGATATCTAGTATATTAGTAGGGAACGGGGTAGTATTAGTAGTAGTAGAAGATATAATAATAGATTTATTGTATAGTAATTAAGATAAAGTTATTAATAAGGGAGCGGGAAGCTAATAGTAGTTATTAGTAATAATATTAGTATTATAAATCTAAAGAAATAAGAAGAAGAGATTTTAGTAGGATGAAATTTCTAAATAATATTTATATAATTCTAATTTAATACTAAAGTTAGCTTTTTATATAGCTAAAAGGAAGATAATCCCTAGATATTATATTATCTAACTTTATTTAACCCTATTATATATAAGGAGGTATTAGGTAACCACTAGATAACTACTAGTAACCCTCTATATTATAATAATAACCTTCTTTACCCCTAGAGGGAGAACATCTTTATTAGCCTTATAAAAGTATCAAAAATATTATAATAAATAGAAAATATAATAATTTAGAAAGCAAATTTAAAGTAATAATAATAAGCTTAAATAATAATATATTTTAGTATAACCTTGCAAAGGAAGGAATAACCTTTGTAAGGGAACTTAGCTATAGCTATCTAGATTACTACTAAGTAGTCCTAGACTATTTAGATAGAGCTATAAGAATAGCTAGGATAGAGGATAAGTACCCTACTACTAGCTAACTACTCCTTTAAGCTCCTCTAAGCTATAAAATCCCTTAATACCTAAGTATAAGAGCTATAAGAGTAGCTAGGGTAGAGGATAAGTATCTTACTACTAGCTAATTACTCCTCTAAGCTACCTAGCTATCTAAAGAAGAGTTATATAGCTAGAATAAGGGATATTAAATTCTAAGCTTATAGGAACTAGAAACTAGAAAGGCTTATAAGTAAGTACTAGGTACCCTCTAGATAACTACTAAGTAGCCTAGTCTAAGGATAGACTAGTTTAGAGGGGGGGGGGGGGGATCATATTATAAGCTAGGATAATATTATAGGGAAAAGGGCTTATTAGGCTCTCCTAGGGAAGTCTATAGAGGGGGGGGTACTAGGTAGCCCCCTAGATAAGTCCTCTAGCCCTTATGCACCCTCATGCAGTAGGTTAGAGGGCTAGAGAAGAATGTTCAACCTTGGTTATACCTACCTATACTAACTCCCTCACTCTGCACTGCACCCCTTTTGTGACACTGGCTTAATACCTATCTCGGAGCTATTAAGATTTGCGGAGATAACTTCTTCTAATAGAACTTAGTATTAATAACCCGAGATAGGAAAGATAGCAATTAAACTTCTTATAGAGAGTTTCGATTACGTTAGCATTCTCTGCGAGGTACTTCCTCGGCCCTAGTGTGATATTTATAGATACTAAAGGGCTAGTCCCGGAACCTCATGCAAAGGCAGGTTCTTTAGGTGTTATTTATACCATAATTATCGCGGAGTACTTCAGCGTTCTAACCTCGACTTCGAATAGCGGTAATGAGTTAACGCGAGAGTTGCTATCATAAAGAATTTCAGTGCATGCCGACCTAGACGCACGGGCTAGTGGCTATGCCTACGTTTAGCGCGTCTCTCTATGCTCTGCCTATATAACGCCTGGCAGGTGATATTGAGATTCTATTAGTTTCATATACTAGCAGTCCTCCTAATATGCTAGCATTCGCCTAATACGCCTATCTCCATATATAAATCGAATAACTAGTTAGAAGCTGTAGTTAGCCTCTAATTGAAGCGAAAAAGTCGCTATTTTGGCTATAATCCAACTCCTCCATAATAAGCCGTATTTACGCTAGTCCCTCTGCTATATATATTACGAATCTATCTATCAATAAGGCGAAAGGGAAGAAGCGGAAGGAAGGGAAGTAGTTGAGGCTCAAAAGGATCGCGAGATCGATAGAAGGTAGTGTTTTTAGGCAAGAGGGAAAGTTATAGTGTTTTTAGCAACTATAGAAGCAGTAGAGGCGCTAAAAGAGGGTAGAAGTGAGAGAAGAGTAGTGACTTCATTAGCGCAGCGAGCGATCGCGAACCATTGCTTATTAGTGGTGAAGTTAATGCGGGAAGGACCGCAGGAGTTGCTAAAGAGTGGAGGATCTGAGAATTCGCCTATAACGACTAACGAAACCTATAAAGAGGTCAGAATAGAAGGGGAGGCTGGACCGTCGCCTTCCGAATCTGAGGTCTCTATTAGCACGATATTTAAAACAAGAGGAGGCTCGGGATTATCTTATAGTAAATAATCGTCTCTTTAGTTATTCGTTTAACCTTGCTAATCTATAGTATCCTAAGTGATTTAATAATAAAGTTAACTACTAATTAGTAATAGTCTCACTCAAACTGGATCTAGGAGGTAGAAGAGGGGTAAACGTTGTATTCAGTATTAATGATAATATTGAGAAGAGGCTATTCCTAAGGTAGCAGGCGCGGGAGGAGGGATAGGCAGCCAGCGCGGAGGGTCACGTGACTATGCGCTGGGTCCGTCCCCTGCGCCGGTCCCGGACCCGAACCCGATCCGACTGGGCGAAAATTCCCATAGTTTCGTTCTTTTTGCTAGTTTGGGTCGATATAGAACATTGTAATAAGTTTGATGGTGACGGAAGGCCGTTTATTTGGGGCGTATTGCCTTTTCTAGCAATAATAAACAGTGCAAATCGTATAGGAACGAATCGAGCCTGAGCTTAACTACGGCAGCCTGCAGGATGCACTAGGTCAAAATTGAATTCTTTCCGCATTGGGTTAATAGGCCTATACCTAAGGGGAGGCTTTTTAAGGGTTCTAATTAGCTAATAATTACTAGGCGAGGCACTTGCGCGAGTCTAGAGCAAAAAGGGTAAGTATAGGTAGGGTAGGGTAGTTATACGTAGGGCAGTTATGGCTAGGGTAGTTGCAGCCAGGGCAGTTGCAGCTAGGGCAGTTGCAGCCAGGGCAGTTGCAGCTAGGGCAGTTGCAGCCAGGGCAGTTGCGGCTAGGGCAGTTAAGGCAGTTAGGGCAGTTAGGTGCAGGGCAGTTATAGCCAGGGCAGGGCAGTTAGGGCAGTTACGCGCAGGGCAGTTAAGGCAGTTAGGGCAGTTAGGTGTAGGGCAGTTATAGCCAGGGCAGGGCAGTTAGGGCAGTTACGCGCAGGGTAGTTAAGGCAGTTAGGGTAGTTAAGTAGGGTAGGCGCTATTAAGCGCCATAAAAATAGGGGAAGACTACTACAGGTATAAGCTGGAAGTCAGACTTTAGCAGGGGCCTAGGGTTCACTTTTTATAGGTATAGGGGTATAGACCTCCTGCTTACTTAAATTTTCTAGCTACTTATACTTTATTAATAATACTTTAAAGCGGGACTACTAGCTATATTAGGTAATTTCTACCCCTTATACTATATACCTATTAATTAATTGAATTTTGACCTAGTGCGTCCTGCACGCTGCTGTACTTAACGCCGTCGAGGTGGAGTTCGTTTTCTGCTAGGATATCAGCTTTTAAAAGACGTCCCGGAACCTCACCGAAGGGATTATTACGAACACTAAGCCGATAGCCTACAGGATAGCACGCGAGATCTTCCAGCTGCGCGCGGCGGAGACGTATTAGCATGTCGCTCAGTGTATGCACCTGGTGGACTACTAGTTAGGCTTTCGCAGCGAAAATGTTAAGGATATGTGAACGCAGAGGATCATTTTCAGCTATGTGGATGCCCCCTGACGACGTGCCTAACGCGCAAGATAATTCGATAATGCTCACGGTCGACGCGGGTTATGCGATGATCTATCGGGGCTGTTGATAAGGATTATAACCTTCGGGAAGAGTTATGCGCGGCTGTTAGGTATCACAAAGGGGGTACGGTGCAGAGTGAAAGAGTTAGTATAGATAGGTGCAAGGTTATAACGTTTATTCTTCTCTAACCCTCTAGTCTACTATATAAGGGTGCATAAGAATTAGAGGACTTATCTAGGGAGCTACCTAGTACCCCCTACCTATAGACTTCCCTAGGATAGCTTATTACCTAGGGCGCTATTAGTATTCCCTTTCTATAGACTCCTAGCATAGCTTATTATCCGAGGCGCTACCTAGTATCCTCTTTCTATAGACCTCTATAGGGTAGTCTGGTAAGTCTAGTAAGTCCTTTCCCCTACGATCTTATCTAAGCTCGTAATACGATCCCCCCTCTCTAAACTAATCTATCCTCAGACTAGGCTATTCTATAGTTATCTAGAGGGTACCTAGTACCTATCTAGTTGCTTCCTATAAGCCTTCCTAGTTTATAGTTCCTATAGGTCTAGAATTCGGTATCCCTAGGTCTAGCTATATAACTCTTCCTTAAATAGCTAGGTAGCTTAGAGGAGTAATTAGCTAGTAGTAGGGCATATTATCCTCTACCCTAGCTACTCTTATAGCTCTATACCTAGGTATTAAGGGAATTTATAGGTTAGAGAAGCTTAGAGGAGCAGTTAGCTAGTAGTAAAGTACCTATCCCCTACCCTAGCTACTCTTATAGCTTTCTATATAAAAAAGAAAAGTAATTAGAAGCGCTCAGAGGAGTAGTTAGCTAGTAGTAGGGTATCTATCCTCTACCCTAGCTACTCTTATAGCTCTCTATCTATATAAATAGTTTAGAGAAGCTCAGAGGAGTAGTTAGCTAGTAGTAAGGTACCTATCCCCTACCTTAGCTACTCTTATAGCTTTCTATATAAAAAGAAAAGTAATTAGAAGCGCTTAGAGGAGCAGTTAGCTAGTAGTAGGGTATTTATCCTCTACCCTAGCTACTCTTATGGCTCTCTATCTAAAAGGTCTAGGGCTACCTAGTAGTTATCTAGATATTTATAGCTAAACTCCCTCGCGAGGGTTATTCCTTCTTTTGCTGAATTACGCTAAAACGTATTATTATTCGGGCTCGTTTTTATTACTTTGAATTCGCTCTCTAAATTCTTATATTTTCTACTTATTATTATATTTTTAGTAGCTTTATAGGGGTAATAAAGATATTCTCCCTCTAGGGGTAAAAGAGGTTATTATTATTATATAGGGGTTTGCTAATTATTACCTAGTAGTTATCTAGTGCCTCCTTATATATAGTAGGGTTGAATAAAGGCGAATAATATAATAATCTAGGGATTATCTTTATTTTAGCTATATAAAAAGCTAACTTTAGCATTAAGTTGAAAAGTATAAATATCGTTCGAAATTTCGCCCTGCTAAAATCCTTCCTCTTACTTCTTTAGATTTATAATACTAATAAGTCGCTATTAGTCTCCCGCTATCCTACTATAACTTTATCTTAATTATTATATAACGAATCTATTATTATATCTTCTACTACTGCTAACGCTGCTCCTTTCCCCGCTAGTATACCGGACGCCTCCTATATCCCTATAGCGAGTGAGCTCCGGGGGTGCTCCTGCTGCTGCTATCTCTTAGCGTAGGTGAAGTAGGAGCCCCCTAAGGAGGATATCCCTGAAATTAAGCTTCTCGCGAGCTTAATTATATGCTTTGAGAGCAATAGTAAGCACCTAGTCCTTAGCTAGTACTTATCCGGTGCTTCGCTAGCTTTAGCCTCAGAATTTATTACTAATTTATATATTTTAGATATTTTAACTAAATATAAGCATTATATTAAAATAGGTAATAGAAAAGCTTATATTAATATAAGTTTTATATATTATTTTCTAGTATTTAGCTGCTAATTTTCTATAGCCTACCTATTATATAATAGGCGCTACGAATAAGCTTAAGCGCCTCATAGACGAGGGCTATTCTAAGCCTAATATTCGGGCGTAGTATGCTAAGAATAAGGTAGGTTATCTAATGCCTTCCTAGTACCTCTCTAGTATCTAATCGTACTTAGGAGGAGATCCTCGCTGCCTAGCTTATAATAAAGAAGGCCCTCTAGGCTAAAAGAACGATATTAATATTATACCTAAGAAGCATAAGGCTAAGGAGGCTGAAATCTCTATAGAGATAGAGGACTACTAAGTAGCTACCTTAGAGGAGGCTGCTACTTACTAGTAGCACCTCTCTAAGGAGGCGGAGAGATAAACTAAGTTACTATATAAGTAATATAAGGAGCTTTGCTATTATTACTCTGAGATAGAGTAGTTCGCTAAGCATTAGGTAGAGGCGTAGGAGTTATAGGCTATGCGCACCTAGGAGTCGCTCGACTCTTATAATAAAGTTATAAATCCTTATAAGCCCTACTAATACCTCCCTAGTGCTTATCTAGTCGATTTCTAATATTTTCTAGAATTACGAGGTTATTACTACTAACTCTAGTAGCGAGGATAATAGCTTTAAGGAGATAGGCGCTAGCGCCTAGTAGATTCAAAATTTCAGGAGCGCCCCTAGTAAGCTGCTAATAATCTCTAGGTAATATTTAGTTGCCTTCGAGTAATTTTTTATCTTTTTCTATCTTATTAGTAGCCTTCGGGCGTTTTCGTTTTCTCGCCTCGTTAGGGGGCTTTCGGGCTAATAAATTAAAATACCTAGCTAGCGTGCCCTGTTTCTAACTACTTACTAGTTACCCGTTAACTTAGTTATTAAATTATAAGGAGATCGTGATGTTTTTGCCTGCAATTAGGCCTCGTAGTCGTTTTATAAATCGATAGATACGTTACGTTGCGGTTCGGTTCTATCTAGGGCCCCTATAGGTAACGATATAGTCTACTATATAGATATTATCGTTATCGTTATTAATTAGAATTTCTCATAGTAAGACGGCTAAGCTAAAAAAAAGGCTCTAATTATATAGGCGCGAAAATATTATAGATTTAGTAGTTTTTATCGATCTAGAGCTTATCTGCTTATCCCCTATTAATCACCTATTAGATCCTAGATAGGCGGCAAAAATAATAGGGTCCTCTTTCGTTATACTTATGAATTCGTACTTATTAGTCTTACTACCTCTATATAGGAGTCTATATTATTAGCAAATCTAGAGTATATAAGTATCGGAAGGTGCTTCCCCTAAAGTTCCGACCGGTGCTTCTTCGCCTCGGGGCTACTACTAATAACTACTTAGTAGGTAGTAGGGTTATCTATTAGGATTAAAGGTCGGCTAGCCCCTAAGGCCTTAAGATATTCTCGTTTACGCTCTAGTTAACTCTCTAATTCAGCCTCTATTAATTAATTAACTAGTTCTTCACTAGTGCTCTCTTCGTTATTCCGATCGATAGGTATCTTATCCTGAGTTTAGCTATTTGGTAGCTCCTATCTAGCGGGGGATCCTGCCTCCCTAGTAGACCTGCAGGTAGGTATCGTCGTTATATGTAATACTGCTCTAACGGTTTGCACCCCTATTAGCATAGGTAAGAGAGAAGAACGTGTTATAAAGGGGGTATAGTATAGAGTAAAAGAGTTAGTATAGATAGGTATAAGGTTATAATATTTATTCTTCTCTAACCCTCTAATCTACTATATAAGGGTGCGTGAGGATTAGAGGATTTATCTAGGGAGCTATCTAGTACCCCCTACCTATAGACTTCCTTAGGATAGCTTATTACCTAGGGCGCTATTAGTATTCCCCTTCTATAGACTCCTAGTATAGCTCGTTATCCGAGGCGCTACCTAGTATCCTCCTTCTACGGACCCCTATAGGGTAGTCCGGTAAGTCTGGTAAGTCCTTTCCCCTACGATCTCATCCAGGCTCGTGACATTAGGGATGCCTAGCGGCGCTGTGGATCTCAGGGAGTGGCAGCTCGCGTCAGGGGCGTACGCGTGGAGATCTTCCCCTCGCAGAGACTGTAAAGGGGCTAGTAGTGTTATTAGGTAATAGTAGCAAGGATAAAATAGAAGACCTCGGCTGGACTTAGGCTAGTCGGGTCGGAATTATATTGAGGAGCTAACTAGCATTTGTAGATGATGCGGATCGCGGCGGACCGGGTAAATAACTAATACGGGAGCATCGAGTTGAGGGCGACGGGTTCACAGAGGCTAAGAGCTTTGTATATATAGCCTCTTCATAGAATGTTAGCTTATGGGAAGCAAAAGGGAGATAGAATAGTATAAGTCTCGTTATTAGCGATAGAATCTGAATTAACCCTTACTTTAGTACTATAACCTTAATAACTAGAGAAGCTGGTGATGCCTGGTGATGTAATAGCCCGATATTGTCGGGCAATCCAGAGCTCTGGGAGACTATTCCACGAGATGCTATGCTGAAGCGAGTCTAGATGCTAACTAGATGTGGTATTTGGAATTGACGTTGACGTTGGCGTCTTCCTGGATGTTACTCTGGGTATAGCAGAGTTATGAGCCTGTGAGCTTGGCTCTGATCTGGCTGTTGTCTACGTTGCCTAACTAACTTCGCTATTACTCCTCCCTACTTGCCTCCTCGATGGAGCACTATGCCTCCGTAGTGTGGTATAACGGCGCCTTCGCTTCTGCTAGCACGCTGGCTGTGGAACTAACCCGGACGGTAGATAGCTGCCAGCGTATTAGGTAGCGGCGTGGTCCGTTTGTTTCGTCTGCCTAAGATTTCTATAATAGTGATGGCCTAAATATTGCTCGCGTCGAGGTTGTTGAAGAAGAGTGAGGGTAGATGCGATATCGACGTGGTGTCAGGTAGTATCGTGATAAGCTATAGGCCCCTCCTGAGAGCGCTAGCGAGAGGCTAAGCATGAATAGCTGCAGACGCGGCCAGAAACACAAAGATGCCATTCTACGTACCAGTGTTAAGGGGTGTCTTTAATAATTAGCCCGGGCGAGGAGCGCCGACATATCTCATGGGATCAGCAATCAATACGTTGTAGCCAGGCTATTCGGGATCAACAAAGTCAGGCAGATAGCGAAGCTTTTGAACGTCTCACAAGGTAGTTGCACGGGTTAGGATAATAGTGGCGTGTACGTCGACGTGCATAGGCGGGAGAGGTGTATAAAGTCAGGAGTGGCTTAGCCTCTGAACGCGGAGACGGATGCGCAGGACGGTCGAGGCGTCCTATAGCTGACTGTCTTGGAGGTACCGCTTAGCCGTGGCGATGCATCCCATAATCAACAGCAGGTCTTCACCCAGCAGACTTAACTGCGGCTTTCGCCTGGCCTAGGCCTACCGGTATTATTATTATCCTCGAATTGGCGGGAGCTGTTCCTGTATCGCCTTAGCGAGCCTCCTGGTGGGTTCCTTGAACCGCGAACCGACTTGGTCCGGTGGCTGTAATAACAATCTTTGTCAATTGCCGCGCGTAGATTACTATGACGCCGCTGAGATAGTAAGGGTGGTGTCGACGTGTTAGTGATGGATTCACCCCCGGAGGATATTGTAGTTGCAGTCCTATAGATGGAATACTAGTTAGCAACGTTACGGCATAGCAGCGCGGCGAGAGAGGCAAGCTAGGTATATTCGGACCCGGAAGACAAATAGCAATATTACCGCCTGGTAACGCCAGTTTCTCGCCTCAGACGAATCACTCACACCGCCTGGAGCATCGCTTTAGTCGATTTAGTCGCGGCTACCTTATGGATAATCGAAGATGTAGAAATAGACTGGCAAATGGCAGATGTGGCGCTGGCATTGCATAGCCGGGGGCGTGGGGTCGCGGGCCGTGTGCTTAAGATGATTTATTAGTCTTGTGGTGACATGCCGTGTCGTGTCGTGTTTGTGTGAGGGCAAGTCGATAGGAATTAATATGGGTCGATGTACACCCCAGGGAGCATAACGACCCGCTTTTATATCCTCGCTGTGGCTGGCTCTATGATAGCGGCGGTCCAGCGGCCCGTGCTGACGGGGCAGGAAGGTCTTATCGATAAACCCCACCTGAAAGTGCCTAGGCCCATGTACCTACTAGTCGGTATGTACCGTCTGGTATGTACCGGTCGGTATGTACCATAGAACGGTATATACCAATTGGTGTGCAGCTTTCATTATATTCCTAGGGACTTTTCCATAAAACACAAAAGCGCGATCATGCAAGCTTCATGCAGCTACTCGCAGGACGTGGTCGCGACTAGAGAATTCAGTAGGATTTTTTTACCTGCTTTAATCGCCTATTACAGATACGCCATGGTAGTAGGTATAGGTGCACCTAATACTACTACCTGTTATATGCTGCAGGAGCGTTCTAGCTGATAAAAAGCTAGATCACGTAAGGGTGGATATCTAACGTCATTGCAGCTATCACGGAGCACCCAAACTTGCTAAGGTGCATGATGCCTGACGAAGCTGAAGGCAATCGATCTCGGCGCGCAAGAAGGGGCTGATTAGACCCTATCTCGATACCAATAGACCAACACTCTTATCTCCCTTTCCCTTTCTTTCTTCTTTTTTTGGTCCTCAGTGCTTCCATATCTATGATACTCCGTTCCAAAGAAATACCACCTCAATGCCACTTCCTAGAAAGCTACTAACTGCTAAGCACCAAAAGAGGAGTATAGCTGGCTAGATACTACGTTATCTTGGGGTTTTACGACTAGTGCTATTCTGATCTTCAGCATAGAGAAATAACATAAGAACACGAGGAACAAGAGAGAGAAAACGTCCACCTTAGGTCGCACTAGACCTCGTACACCCTACCCTACCCTAGCTATGAAGTTGCGCGTGTAGATGCAAGTCGGCTCCTGAACCCAAAAGAATACCTAGCAGTATACTAAAGATAGCGGAGATCTATCCAAAGCTGGTTTCCTAGACCCGCGGGATGCATAGAAAACTAGGCACGATAAATATAGCAAGGCATAAAGTTATATTAGTTACTGAACCCGCGAAACTAGAAGCGGGTAGTATACCGAATATAAGCGCTATATCTATCCCCCTCCCTTACCGGGACCTAATCGCTTCGTTTCATACGGGTAGCCACGAATACCGCCTTAAATACTTACCAAGCTTTAATATAGCTAGCTAGACCACGGTCTGCATTTATATAAATACTTATAGGCTTCAAGCAGTGCTATGGCAACTAATGGACGGACGGCGGGTTTAGCGATAAGAGAACGGGTGGGTGGCGGATATTAACGCCGGGGTCTCGCGGTTATTGCTGCTACTAGCCCCCGTAGTACTGGACGGGTTGTTCAGGCACTACTGGTGTTATTGCTAGGGATAGTAGCATACTCGCCTAGGGAGCGACCTAATGCTAATACCGATAAGGGAAGCCTTTTGGATAGACTAGTAAGGGTCTGCTTGTGATCTAGTGCTAGTAAAGATATATTTGATAATCGTGGAGTAGCGGTCTGGAGGCGGAACCTGAGGAGAGCGCCTACCCCTTTACTATCGCTGCTATTACTGCTGGTAACCTGCGCCGAGCCTACGGATTCCTGCGCCAGACCTAGCATGCTGACTTCTGCGTCTATACTCAAGCTATATACTCGCTTGGTCAGCTCTAGCACTGCCTTTGCTTCTGTATTGTTTCTTCTAATAGTAGATTATAGAGGCTCGGTTACAGCCTCCTCCTCCCCTTCCCCCCCCTCCTCTACTAGGACGAACTGCTATGACTAACAAACTAAATCTTTCTTAATTATGCCCTTGAGGTATCTAAGTTTGCCCTTATCTAAGATGGATGGCTACCTCTTTTCGCTAGGCTCCTCCTCGCAGAGAAACGCAAGTAATTATAGCTTATTCCCGCTAGGCACGATCTATTGTACTAGGGCGTTTATAGTCTTACTATCCTTATTATCCTTAGGGTTTCTATCCTTATTAAGCTCGGGATAGGTATAGGCTTTAACCTAGCATAGGTACTCGCGCGCTCGTTAGGAAGCGGTGACTCTAGTATTAGTTGCATTCTTAGATAACAACGGCTTATTAGTCTCTTCTTCGTCGTCTTAGGGGGGAGAGTAAAGTTAGCTGCTATGAACGACTTTCTTAAATAGGTAATGATTATATAATAAACCTAACTGCGGACCCTAGGAAGCCAGTATAGTAGCCGTGCTAGGGTATAAGTTGAGGCTGTTGGAAGTCGTTTTGGTTGTGTTGGCGGCCTGCGAAGATAAGGCTCTCGTCAGACCCATAAATACTAGCTGACTAGGCATATCTAGAAGTCTTCGCATCTTTGGACCTAGAGTTGAGAGATAGGTGCAGCGTTAAGAGTAGTAACTAGAGAAAGGAATAGATAGGCAGAGACCGCTATAACTAGGGCTTTAGGGAGTATATAGTTTACTTTTCCTCCTTTCTTATCTTAATTTCATTTAGCTCAATGTCATTCATCTCATTCCTATCTCTTATCTCTTATCTTAATCTTATATTACAGGACCTCTAGACTAAAAGAAGGTGATAACATAGGCTATATCAAAGAATGCGATATTATAACTAAGTCTTCTCTCTTATTTCTTTCTTTGCTATACATATTATATATTAAAACACACTAAACACACAAAACACACACTCAACACATAAAAAAACCGCTAGGCCTTATATCAAACTTCAAAAAACAAGACAATTATCTACTACCTATACATTGCTTTCTAAAACATATTACTAATAATAACCTCATCGCCTGGCTTCGTTCTCATAACAAAACAAAAGCATCTTTCTACAACCTCCCGGCGTAGCACATGCTTATCACTAATACCCGCCTGCCTTCGACACCAGCCCTAACCCTTGCCCTTGGGACTAGATATAGTAGCTGCCTCTACAACGGAGCCTATGCGCAGCGGGATCGGCCGCAGGTACAACCCTCTAGCCGCATCGTTAACCAAGACGTCGGCTGCTATGTCGAGAATCCACGCCTACTTAATATGCACCTTATCTTCCTATTAGCTTTTCTCATGCCGCCCTAGCAATAGTAACGACAATAATAACGATAACGCACGGAGACTAGCGAGAAGCCCGGACCACGCCTCGAGGATAGCGTCTTAGGCGTTTCGTCGCAGGGGACCGTTTGCATATTGCTAGTAGTAGTAGTAAACAAGGTTTATATGCGCGTACTTAACGAAGGGCGCTATATTCAGATCTAGACCTAGACCCGAGCACCTCGAGCAGCGACACTGGACCTAGCTGATAATAATATAGCGGCTTGCTGCGCAGATTTTATCTATAGCAAGACTATCGTGGCGATAAGCAGAGACCGTGGTGAAGGGAGGGCGTGGGGCATCATTCTAGGAGAATCTATATCCTAGTATAAAGGCAACTGCTATTATGGCTAGAATGCGCTAGTCTTTTCAATCGTCGTAGTGCTAGCGTGTGGGCACGGTGTCGTGTGTTTATATGTGTCTAACCGAGATGAAAATCCGCTACCCGCTAGCAGGTTTATATAGCACTATCTTATATATACTGCCTTTATAAGAATCGTTCTAGCCCTGGCCCTGGAAACTTTTGAGGCGGTCTTGCATAATGGCTCTCGTATAGCCTCAATTAGCGCTTAATAGGGTTTTCTAGTAAAGGGGGGCTAGTAGCTATAATATTAAAAGTGAAGACGACCCAATAGACTATGAAACCATATAGGGGAAGATGGTAAGTCGTAGCAATATATAACCAAATAGGACGATAAGAGCAGCAGAACTATGCATGCTAGTAGTAGGTAGGCTGTGAAACTATATGAGAGATGAGAACCTCGCGTTCTTTCCTGTCCGTGGCCCGACTAGCTTATGAAGCGATCCCGATAGCTGCTAGCCCTAATAAATAAGAGAACAACCGCAGCAGCGAGGACGAGGTTTTAGCAGAAACTAGCAATAATATAACACAAGGGAAGTAATAGGAAATAACATTCTTGCCAGCCTATTCTTTGTTATAGCATTCTCCCCTCCTAATACCTATATAAGCAGCGGAAGAGCGTATTATATATATGTTATCCTAGCCCATACCTATCCATATATTAATTCTTAGTATATAAACGCAGAGGAAACAAAAGGACGAAATATAATAATAAACCGACCTAGCTAGATAGAACCTGATACTAGAGCTAGAAGATTACTAGAAAGCTCGTAAACTTTTAGAGAAGCAGGCGAGTCGCAGTCTATTATTAATAGGCATGCTATGCTCGTGGAAGAGTTTGGTGATCTTGAGCACCTGATTAGTTTGCTAGTAGTCCTACCTTATTATCGCACTCGGCTTATTCTAGCTATATACTATTATTACCTTGTTCGCAGCTGAAATCAGCGCCTTTCTTGACCAAGCGGCTTAGTAGAAACCTCTCCCGTCTCTCCCGTTGTAGCTGTCTATAAGCAGCCCCGGTGTTAGTTCGGGACTAACAGCAATACTAACCTCTAGATAAAGCTGGCTCACGAAGGCATTATTAGTGCGATCGCTATGGAATATGTCGTAACTCGGATCACGTAGTTTAGTTTCTCTCTATAGGGCATTATAGCTGCAAAGGGCTTGGCTGAGCGTTATTTTTGAGGTATTAACTACTGCCGCCTCTAATAACGCCTCCTCTACGCTATCAGTCCCGATAAAGAAGACGGTTATAGAGAAGGCGAGAGACGGTTGCGGACATAGCGACGCTTCGAGGGCTAAGGAGGCGTAGTAGTTAGGGTTGCTAAGCGGCTAATCCGCGAGATCGATATGTTCCCAGCCAACGAGACTAAGACTAATAGCAGCAGTAGTAGTAGTATAGTGAGGTAGTAGCACGGTAAGGTATGCAATTAAGGTAAGTTGGTTCTTGGTTCCCGTCTATCTCCTTTCCTACCTAGTGTGTATATAATACGAAGCTGCTAATGCTTACTACTACCTATACCTCTTCCGATAGTCGATTCAGCACTTTGTTAGGTATCACCTAGGTTGTGAGCATCCTTTGCCTAGGCTATTAGTAACTATCCAGCGACGCATTATGGTGTTTAACTGCATGCTAGTTAAGGCGGCGGATCAGTAGAGAAACCTTATCGAGATAACGAACGGATATAACTTACTTAGAGACCTAGGAGACCTCAAGACGGCCTCCTGTAGCGTATGGACCTTAGCGGGCGATGCGCTTGAGGCCTGGTTGTTATTGTCGTTGTTGTTGTTGCTCTGGTCGCCCGATATTGCGTAGAAGCCCCCTAGTTAACTATTACTACTACCCAAGGGATGCTAGAGTAGGAGCGCTATGAGGTAGATGACCTTATAACGCTTACTAAAGAGCGGGCACCGCTGCCCGAGACTAAGGCTGCCTGCGGGTTGCGCTTGTGAAGTGGATCGAGCTTTTGTTATAAATATTGCTGGTTTTATAACTGTTGTTTACTATAAGTAGAGTTGGGTAATTCCACTAATAGGTCCTTATCTAGCGTTAAGAGTTCCTAAAACCTCGCTGCAGCTATCTACTCTCCTCTACGTAGTAATACGCCCTGCGCTCCCCTCTGGGTCCTAACCTGGGTTGCAGCTCATTTGTCTGCCTTGAACACCCTGTTCTTCTTCTTGCTCGCAGCCAGGCCCACGGTAGGCAGCGCATAATTATCGCTATTGTTATTCGCCCCACTCCCCGCCACCACCTATTAAGCCCTTATGCGTGAGATCGCGCCGCTCGATGGATAGCTATTGCAAAGTGGCCTCGGCGTCGACTATGTAGTGAGCCGACTGCTTGCCTCACTAGCTGCGATAATGTTAGCGTCGTTGTTGGCTAAGAGCTGGCTTCGACTGGGTTTTAGCAGCACGGCGGGCCTTTAGCTAGCTATTAAAGAGATAAAATCTGCGTCTAGAGCTATGTTATTAGTTTCTCGTTGCGTAAGTATACTCTAAGGGATAGAGGTGGGTGGCTAACTGGAGGCGCTTGGCTAGGGCAGACTTTGTCCTGCTAGCGCTGAGAACGTACCTGAGAACTGCACCTGAGAGCGGTCCGAGGTTCGGGCTATAGACTGCGACCCCGGGCCTAGACTAATAAGGGGAACTGCCTTGGAACTGTGGGGGTATCTGGTTGCTGGGACTAGTTCTACTGTTTGGACTGAGATAAAGCCCCATATTAGAATGAATCTTATTGAGAAAGAGCCTAAAATAGCTATCGCTACTGCTTAGGCGATAGGATCGCTCGTAAGTAGGGAGAGAGCCGTATTAGCTGCTATAGCTATAATAAACCTTGCGGGAAGTTGGAAGGAAGCTGTTGTTGCTGCTGCTGCTATTGCTATTATTATTGCTATTATTAATAATAATCCTAGCGTTCTTGCTTAAGGCAATTAGCGTACTCGGGTTGGGTCTCTTCGAACTTGCGCTTAATGGCAGCCTAGCTAAAGAAACTAGGGGTTGAGGGTAGGGACCTTATGTTGCTAAGGTCCGTAGTCGCTATACTATTAGCTTAGGACCAAAAGCTATAGAAAACTCGACTATCTCAGCCTGCTACTCGGGCGACAGGTTGCTCTAATCCAAGCCTAGAAGAATCGGCATTCTATTATAGCCCCGAGGATATAATAAATAGAATAATAGTAAAGGAGGCGATACCTGTGGTAGTTTTCGTAGGGGTGAAGCGGGAGGGGAATTGATAATAGTAAGAAAGAGTGAGAAGATTTAACTAGGATATCCCTCGTTATTATCTTTGCTTTAGTATTCGCCTGAGTCTTAATTATAGTCTTAATTGCGAATCACTTCGGTATATGCTCCCTTTAGCTAAAAGTGCAGGCGGGCAAAAGTGCTAATAATAGCTTTATAAGTCGCGATATTATTATAGAGCTTATCGGTAGTTTCTTTCTTCGCCTTGCTAGATGATATACGATCTAGCTATACAAGTAGGTCGCTAGCCTCTTCGTTCTCTATAATCTCCTTATCGATAGTATGCAGGTGATCTTCGGTTACTTTACGAACTAGTGCCTTAGCTGGGGATAGGCTAGCTTAGGCTACACTAAGGTTATCAAGAGATAGCCTAGTACCCTTTTATAACTGCCCTATGAAGTCGTAGACCTGCTGCAGCTGCCTCAAACGTTCATGCAGCTTATCGGATATAGAGCCGCCCTCGGGATCGGGATCGTAGATCTAAATATTAGGAAGAGATAGGATCACGCGGGAAAGCACCTAGTAGTCTGTATCTTAGAGATAGAGGAGAGCCAGCACGCATGCTATCTCTGGGATATTATTGCAATGCCTTTAGCATCGCCTGCGCCCGCGCCCACTGCAGCACGTGACCCCCGTTGGTTACGGAACAACTCTTTTCTGAGGGTCGCTCCTCTAACCATAGTCATAAGCAACTACGTTGCGGTTACTCTCCTTATAATAGAATAAGCTCTTCATTAACTACATATATAGCCCTATAGGACGTCTCTTAACAGATACCTATACTAAAATTTCCTCTATCTGTAGGCCTAGCATTAGGAGTGATATAAAAGGCCGTCGGAGGGCCTGCGTTAGCAAGGAGATGCAGGCTAGTATGATTGAGGCTAGGTCGTTAGCCTGGAGCTATAGACCCTTTGAAAACAGCGAGCACCCTGGCCCCCTTGGGATTCTCGATACTTATAGTCGAATGGTTTAGGTATAGAAGGTCGTCTAGTTTAGGCGTATAGTATTCCTCCGAGGATTAGCTGCCGCTTGCGTTATTAACCCTGCTGCCTCTTGCCTTTTATCCTCGTGCCTTTCATCCTCGTGCCTTTTATCCTCTTGCTCTTGTTCTCCTAGCTACTAGGCCTAAAGTTAATCTTGTTATTAAATGCGCTATCCTCTTAGCTAAAGTTGTATCGACCAGGTCTATATCTACTTATCCCTAGCTATGCTCGTGCTATATAATAAATATAGGGTATCTTCTTCGTGATTATTTAGTTTTAGTCATAGCAAGGCTAATAGTCGTGGCTTCTATAGCTGCCTCTATTACCCTCTCATTAGGGTTAGGTATTCTACTAAAGGATAGTGCGTCTTCGTTTAGAGAAGAAGGATAAGCGCAGCCTAGTTTTTTAATCACAGATGCTACCCGGTAGATATCGGGTGGAATTCAGGAGATATAAAGATATCTTCAGCTAGCGAATATACTATCTAAGCGCTAGTAGCAGGCGGTTCGAAGTGCTAGCACGCCGGCTAGTAGCGTTCTTAAATATCGCAACGACCTCATTGGGTTTATTCGCCTAGGAAGACCAGAATCGACCGAGGAGCGTTAGGACTAAGTCGCTCTCGGGGACTTTATGCAGCAGGTTGATAAGGGATTAGAGTCTAGAGACAGGATCGCTCGGATCGACTCACGGCTATAGGAGTTGGAGCATAGCGCTAGAAGATCGCGTTGAGATAGTATAGGAGTCCGCCTAGGTGGTTAAGATCTCGATGAGCTTAGCGACAAACCGTTTTATTATTAACGGTGAGGTTATTAGTGCTCGGACCAGTTAGAGAAGACCACAGTGCGGCTATCGCTTCTAGGCAGGCATAGTGAAAGTTGAGAAGCTAGAAACTGAGAGAGGCGGCAATATGGACGGGAAGTGAGGGGGGCCTGAGATAGTTACTGCTACAAAGCAGCTTATAATAGAAGGCAGGTCCTTAAGTAAGTCTAGTGTCTTTTCTAGGTCGGCACCTGCCTCAGAACTAGCCCTGACCTGCAACGAACATCACGTTCAGTCAGCCACCGCTCTATTATGATTAGGATTAATAAATAGGGGGCATTGAGTTTCAAAAGGCGTAGGGACGTAGAAAGCATAGCCTAGCCCGCCCTATAAAAAGGAGCTATGAATCAAATGAGGCAATAAGTAGGCCAGGGAGCCAGGCACCATACTCCCCTCTAGCTGCTCGAGCCAATAAGATACGTCCTCGTCCATTTGTCTGCGGGTTGCGCGAACGCCCCGAATACTGGCCTCTTAGCGCCGCCCGTGGCGCAGCGTCCACTGAAGAGATGAGAACAAGTCATTCTCACTACTATGACTAATAGCCCAGACCAGTGCAATACTGCAACTCCAAGATTTTGCTGCTATTATTGCGATTGCAATAGCTGAGCTGACGATATTAATAACGATATTAAGCTTGCGGTCCTATCCCGTTGGGTAACTTTTCTATTGAACGGCAGTTGCGTCGACTTCCCTCTGCGTTTATAAATTAGCAGGCAACTGCGTCAGTCGAATTCTCTATGCTATAATACTCGCCCTCCCGTCCGAAGCCGATTGTTCTATAATAGAAACCAGCCCGCTAACTAGCTACTAATATACCGATTACCTAACTAGGTTGACCCGCCTTACGAGAGACGGGAGTATACGACTAGTTCCTGCGATTATAAGCTTATAAATAAGCACCTCATAGCTCTAGCCTGGAGTAGATAACGAGCTCGACTGGGATAGAAGAAGTTAACTAACTTGAGTGCTAATAAGCTTACTAACTTAACAAATTCGCTATAGCTCTGAAATTGATGACTAAAAACAAATCCGACCCGTATTCTTAATAGCCCCTTACTCCTCGAGCAAAATATTATCCTTATTAACCACGACGTTCCCCTTATGGTCTCCGCCTAGGTAACTATAGACCGTCGCATCCTTCCCTCTAGCGTCCTACTATATCTAGGAATGGACAGCGGCATACGATGCTCCTAACGAAGAGGCTGATCAAGCCCCGAATAGTGAGACGACTATCTAAGCTGCCGGATACTCCCTACGTACTAGGGCAGATTAAAACATACACGCTGTAATAAGCCTGACTTTGGTCTTACTCTGCTACTTAGAGATATGCTGATACTGTAGCCGAATATACCCTGAAACTAGCTGAAGCGCCTCTACCTTAATTTCCTATCTCTCCCTCTCCTTATATTAGCCTAGCTGAATCAAAAGTTTCGAAACTAATTGCAGAGCGCTCCGCTATCCTCCGTTGTTCAAAGTGGGCAGCTGATAGGTATAGCCGTTGCTGAGGCGTAGACGTGAGGATGAATAGACTTAAAATTAACTCTAAAACGCTGGAGATCCTTTGCGATAGCATAACGAGGAGCGAGCGAGAGGTCGATAGCAGGTGTGGAGGTGGCGGCCTTATAGAGCCATTATCCCCTCTAGCGGGGCTGCTTTTAGCGCTTCTCTATTGCGCCGCCTATAGATTCTAGCTGCCTTGCTGCTACTAGTAACGCTCGCGATTTATGAAGATTGCATCTCGGTAAGGGAACCCATCTTAGGCTTTTAGTATCTCTGCTACTATAAGGTAGCCCTAAAGTGCTATCGATACTTATTAAATAATACGGGAAGTTCCGTGGCTATGATATATATATGCAAGGCTTAGAATCCCCTTACCTAGATATTATAACCTATTAGAAGCATATAGACCTAGGTAGCCCCGCAAACACTACTCGCACCTAAAGGATCTTTATATATAAGAGGATATAGGAATAATAAGCCTTACTTAATATAAAAGAACTATAATATAAGTTATATAATAATAAGATAAGAAGGAATTATATTAGATTAAAAAAACTAATAAGGACTTAGGAGAAAGGGATTAGTTAGGATTAGAATAATTAAGAATAACCCCTAATAAAGGAACCTATCTAGGACTTATATATACGATAGATTTAAACCTAGCTTAAGGATAGATTTTTATAAATCTTTAGTAATTAACTTTATAATTATTCCTAGGATACTCTTAGCTTATTTTATATTATATATACCTTTATAAAAATTATAATTAATTACTATAGCTTTTAAATCCTAATCCCCTCTAGTAATATAAACTAATAAGATTATCTAAATATTGTCCCTTAGCTTCTATTAGTAAAACTTGTTATTAGATAGCTAATTATAATATTTTAATTACTCCTATTTAGTAAGTTAATTTTTAATATCTATTAAATAATATTATAATAATATTTTTTTATACTTTAATTATAAGCCCTATATTTAATTCTTCTTTTTAGCTAAGGATAATAGCTTACTAGGAATATAGCTAGAGAACTTAAAAATACTAGAATAAGAGATAATAATTCTAATAATAAAAATAACCCTTATAAATAGCTTTAAAAGGTTAACTAAGACCTTAAGAAGATATAATCACTATTTAATAAAAGTCCTAGCTTATTTAAATAACTTTAGAAAGCTTTTTAAACTTCTTAAGCTCAGATTATTAACCTTGAATATTAGAATTAAATACTTTAGAATAGAATTAGTACTTAGCTTATTATTATTAATAGATATAAGAAACTTAAGCTTAACTTACTTACTTTATAGAATAATACTTTAGGATAACTTAGGGGATTCCTAATTCAAGTTAAGAATTATTAAGATTTTTATTATAATAACTTTAATAGTAAAAGTAAGAAAGTTGAATATACTTCTCTTTTTCTCAAAAGTTAAGCCCTTTAGTAGTTTAAACCCTTTCTTAAAGAATACTTAAGTAAGGAGATGTTAGATAAGTATTTTATAAAAATATAAGATACTTTTAATAGCTTATAGGGATTTAAATATACCTCAAAGTGTTTATTTTAAGACGTTAATAAAAGATAATAAATAGAATAAGACCTATTTCGCTTTAAATAAACTAAGTTAGTAAAAGACTATACTATAGAATTCTAATATATCTATATATAATTTAACTTAACTAATAAAAATAAGATCTTTATATTCTATATTAACCTTAAGGATAAAGTTAAAGATAAAATTAGTAAGGTTAATAAACCTAATAATTTCCTCTAGTATATAGAACTTATAATTAAGATTAATAACTAATTATATAAATAATATAAAGAAAAGGGAGAATAATACCTAATCCCTAATTAAGAATAAAAACTTTGGTAGTAACTATACTACTAGATATAAAGGAGCGGGCCCCACTTTGGGCGTATTGCTATAGCTAATAGCATCTTAGCCTTTAGCGTATACGTGCGCGCAGGCACGTAGAGGCGCTACTAATCAAGCTAAAGCTATAAAAGGTATATAATAACAAGCTAACTACTTGTTGCTTAGCTATATCTAAGTGCTTAGGATAGCGCGCGCCGCGCGCGCCCTATAAAACCAGGCATAGCCCGTAATACTATCCCCCCTCTCTCTGCCGCCCACTGCGCGCACCTGCCTGTTATAGCCTTATAGTTAGGGACTTACTCTGCGACTCGCACTTAGCTATATAACCCCAGAGCCTACACGCTTTATAAGCTAGGGGATAGAACCCGCGCGCTACCTTACTACTACGCGCACCTAGGTTCAAACCCTAGACCTTTCGGTTAGCTTATTATATATAAAGGAGCGGGCCCTACTTTGGGCGTAGTGCTATAGCTAATAGTATCTTAGCCTTTAGCGTATATAGACGCGCAGGCACGCAGAGGCGCTACTAACTACGCTAAAGCTATAAAAGGTATATAATAATAAGCTAACTACTTATTGCTTAGCTATATCTAAGTGCTTAGGATAGGGCGCGCCGCGCGCGCCCTATGAAACCGGGCATAGCCCGTATCACTAGTACTAGAATAGTAATAATTAGTAAATAAATAACTAATAGTATAATCCTAAGGTAGCTTAGTATACTACTACTTATAGATATTATAATAAACCTATAGATTTTAATATAGCTACTAAAGATACTAAGAAGAGCCGTAAGTACTTTAATTATAACTAAATATTAGATATATTATATATAACTATTTATAGCCTAAGAAAAAGCCTTTAATACCTATTCTAGAATAAATATAATAAGCTAGTACTATAACTAAGTATATTCTATATTAATAATCTAGTTAGACTATATATTATAATAATAACTATAGAATTTATTTAGACTCTAAGGAATAAGTAGGGTAGTACCTAAAGAATCTATACTACTTAGGATATAATAAAATAGGAATACCACCTTTACTAATAAAGACTATTATAATAGTATATTATAATAACACTAGCTTAAATATAAAGCTACTAAGTAGTTTAATAAAATATTATAAGTTTATAGAACCTTAAATAATTAAGTAGTACTATATAATACCTTACTTTATACTAAATAACTTATGAATACTCTATAACTTCATGAATAATACATTAAGACTAACCCCTATAACCCTATATAGTAATGATAAATTAGAGCTATAGGATTATTTTTAGAAAATTAAATCTATACTTAAAATAACCTAGAATAAATCTAATAGATTACTTAAGAGCTAAAAGAATAGGTTAATAAGGAATTTAATAAAGAGGAAGAGGATTCTAGAGAAAACCTTAACTCTTATATATAATAATAAGTTAATAAATAGATGTAAGAATAAGAACCTAAAACCCCCTATAACTTAGATAATATTACGACCCGTTAGAAGTATATAGACTAGGGTAGCACCGTAGCCACTACTAACCTTCATGTATAGGATAACATGGGAATAGCGAGCCTTACCTAGTATAGAAGAACTATAATATAAGTTATATAATAAGAAGATAAGAGGTAATTAGTAGAGTATAAAAAGGAATAATTAGTAATTAGTAGAGTATATAAAGGAATAATTAGTAAGTAATTAATTAGAGTAGCTAACTAATTAGAATTATTACTATAAGAAAGTAATTATTTAGACCTAGGAAAGAAAGATATCTAGGACTTATATATAGGATAGACTTAAGCCTAGCTTAAGGATAGACTACTATAGCTCTTTAGTAATTAACTTTATAATTGTCCCTAGGATACTCTTAGCTTATCTTATATATTATATCCCCATTATAAGAATTATAACTAATTAGTATAGCTCTTAAGCCCTAATCTCACCTAGTAATATAGACTAGTAAAATAATACTATTATTATATATTATCTCTTAGCTTTTATTAATAAAACCCTATTATTAAATAGCTAATTATAATACTTTAATCACTCTTATTTAATAAGTTAACTTTTAATACCTACTAATAGTATTATAATAATATATCCTCTTATACTTTAATTACTAACCCTATACCTAGTTTATCTTCTAGCTTAGGATAGTATCTTACTAGGAATATAGCTTAAGAACTTAAAGATATTAGAATAAGAGATAATAAATCCAATAATACGGATAATACCTATAAGTAATTTTAAAGAATTAACTAAGACTTTAGGAAAATATAATCCTTATTTAATAATAATACTAACTTAATTAAGGAACTTTAGTAAGGCTTTTAAACTTCCTAAGCCTAAACTATTAATCTTAAATATTAGAATTAAAGACTTTAGAATAGAATTAATATCTAACTTATTATTATTAATAGATATAAGAAACTTAAGCTTAACTTATTAACTTTATTTAATAATACCCTAGAATAGCTTAAAGGACTCTTAATTTAAGTTAAGAACTATTAGGATTTCTATTAGAATAACTTGAATAATAAAATTAAGAAATTTAGATATATTTTAACCTATCATAAAGAATAAGCTCTTTAGTAATTTAAGCCCTTTCTTAAAGAATACCTAGATAAGCAAATATTAAATAAATACTTTATAAAAGTATGAGATATTTTTAATAGCTTCTAAGGATTTAAATACGCCTCAAAATTCTTATTCTAGGATCTAAATAAGAAATAATAAGTAAAATAAGACTTACTTTACCTTAGATAGACTACGTTAGCAAAACACTATACTATACAATTCTAATATATCTATAGATAGCTTAATTTAACTAATAAAGTAAGATCTTTATTAAGTTCGGAATTACGCCGCAGCCCCTTCGCAAAAAGATTATAATAAATTCACCTAGTTCGTAAGCATAATTTAGGAAATACTATATAGGTATTTTAACTTATACCCTTTACTAGTTGAGGAAAATAATATAGGAACCCTATATATTCCTACTTAGAAGTAAACACTCTAAATTTTACTATATAAAGTTAGATACGGCTATACTAGGGCTAATTATATTAGAGCTGAACGGGCTACTAAGGCTCTTGTGGCCTAGAAAAGCCACTATATAAGATAACTCTTTAACCTGAAAGGTTAACCTTCTAGTAAGGTGCTGCGAAAGCTATTATATAAGATAACTCCTTAACCTACCTTCTAATAAAGTAAACGTCATCATATAGAAAGTAACTCCTTAACTAAAGAGGTCTTTCCTAAGAGGTTCTTATAGCTAGAAGCATAAGAAGCTCTGCTATAAGTAGGGCCTTATACCTCTCCCTCTTCCTTATCCTTATCCCTTAATTATATCAATACTACACTTCATATATAAATACACTAAGCCTAACCGAGATACGCCCTTTAGTATAAATAATATAAAGGGGATTATTAGAGAGTTTAGTATTAATATAATTAATAAAACCCGCTCTTTTATTAACTACTCTATTATATATAGAGAGTATATTATTAGTATAGCCCTTAAGAGGGTTTATCTTAATACCCCTATAGGGGACTCTAAGAGATATAATAATATTATAGCTAAGTAAGTAAACTTAGTAGCAGAAGTTTAGCAGGTTATTATATACCATATAGAGTAGCCCTTCTTTAAGCAGGCCCTCTATATTACTAAGGTAGAGGCGGCCTATTAGGGGAACGTCGGTAAGTATAGCTTACGCTAACTATAATATAGAGAGAGCGTTACTAACGATAGCGTCGCTAGTAGATAAAGCGGTACTAGAGGTAGTATTAGTAGCACGGGTAGTGCGCGAGTAGTGCGCAAGAGGATAAGTCGATAGTTTCGTAGTCTGTTGAATAATTAAAAATTATGTTATTATTAATATAAAGTTAAAGATCGTGAGGCTATTAATAGGTATATATAAGTGCAGCTATAGTTAGGAGAGTTAAGATCACGTGACCGAAGGCTATGTATTATTAGGAGGCGCGGAGTTAGAAGGTTTATTATACTTAAGTAGGTAAAATCACTATGCAGTGGCTAGAGGCCGTAAGATCTTTATATTCTATACTAACCTTATCCTTAAGGTTAAAAACGAAATTAATAAGGTTAATAGGCTTAATAACTTCCTTTAGTATATAGAACTTATGATTAAAATTGATAATTAATTATATAAAAGATATAAGGAAAAGGGGGAATAGTAACTAACTCCTAATTAAGAATAAAAACTTTAGTAGTAACTATATAACTAGTACTAGAATAGTAACCCTAGTAAATAAACTACTTATAATATAACCGTAAGGTAGCTTAGTATACTACTACCTATAGATATTATAATAAACCTATAGATCTTAGTATAGCTACTACGTATACTAGGAAGAGCTTTAAGTACTTTAACTATAACTAAACTAGATATATTATATATAATTATTTATAGCCTGAGAAAAACTAATTTATACCTTTTCTAGAACGAATATAATAAATTAATACAATACCTAAGTATATTCTATATTAATAACTTAGTTAGACTATATATTATAATAATAACTACAGAATCTATTTAGATTCTAAGGAATAATATCTAAAGACCCATCGATACTTAGGGTATAATACTATAGGAATAATAAAACCTATGCTAATAAAGACTATTGCTATACGATATTATAGTAATACTAAGCTGAAATGTAAAGCTATAGAATAACTTAATAAAATACTATAAGTCCACGAGACCTCTGATAATTAGATAATTCTATATAATAGCTTAATCTATATTAAATAACTTAAAAACGCTTTATAGCTTTATAAATAATATATCTAGACTGATCCCTATAATCCTATATAATAATAATAAATCGGAGTAATAGAGTTATACTTAGAAAAGTAAGTCTATACTTAAAGTAACACTGAATAAATCTAGTAAATTAATTAAGAACTTAGAGAATAAGTTAGTAATAAACCTAATAAAGAAGAAAAGTATTCTAGAGAAAACCTTAACCCCTATATAAGATAATAAATTAATAAACAGGTATAGGACTAAGACCCCAAGACCCCTTATAAGTTAAATAAACCTTATAATATCGCTTAGTAATATACTTAAATAATAACTATCTATAGACTTAAGTCTAAGAGTAATATTACTAGCTCTAAAGAAGAATCTAATAATAAAGAAATAAACTTAAGACTCTAACTATAGGAAGTTATGTTCTTTAATAATAATTAGAAGGTATATTTCTATAGAGTAACCGCTAAATAATAAAAAGAAATAAAATAGTTACTCTTAGATAATAATAATAATAAATACCTACTTCTAATATATTATTAATACCTATAAGTGTTTCAAGTATATTACCTTAATAACTAATATAAGGAATACTTAGGAGAGAAGTATAATTATAAGTACTACCCCTATAAATAAAATAATAACTCTATTCTATATACCGACTTAGTTTTCTAACTCCCCTATTAGTAAATATATTACTAAGATAATAAAGGAATTACTACCTTTACGCCTAGTTATAATTACCCTATAAGATACCTAAACGATATGAAGATATTATAGGAAGAATACTAATAAGATTAATATGAGGTATACTCAATATATAAAGCTAAAGTACTATAACTCTTATAAAAAAGACCTAGCCTATTAAAATTAAAGATCTAAGAAAATAGCTTTACTAAAGCATATAAGTAAGGCAAAATGATTTAAATAATCCTAGAAAATAAGTAGTAAAAAAACTAAACTTGCTTATTAAAATGAGATAATAATAAGTAAATTTAATACAATCCCGATATAGTATTGATATATTATAAATAAATAAAGAATACCTCTTAATTAATATAATAATTAATAGAAGACCTATATTAATAATGATAAATAATAGTATATAAGCTAACTTTATATTACTTAGTATAATAAATTAATAATAGATTAAATAGAAGAAGAAGACTCTAGAAGAAGAATACTACTTATAAAATATTAAAGGAGATAGAGTTTAATATAATAGAGGCTTTATTAATTTAGAGATAATATAACTCCTTTTAAGTTATTATAGCTATTAAGAGTAAGTCTATTTTAATATTAGAAATATAAGAGATAATTATAATATTATCCCAGGACTTTTATAATTATAAAAATATAACCTATAAATAAATTAGAGAACTAGCTAAATCTAATAAGTAGAGGACTTAGTCGTTAAGTAATAACCTAAAAGAGGTACTTTAAAATAAGCTATAAAGAACTCCTAAAGTAATATTAAACCCTATATACCTCAAGAATTAAAGATATGGGTACGAGGATATTAGTAGTAATAAGTATTAAGAAAGAAGATTAGATACTATCTATCCTAGTAGAATACTAATAATATGAAATATTATTTACTAAAGAACTTAATATAGGATTACTAGAATGTAGTAGCTATAATTATAAGATTAAGCTAAAACTAGGAAAAGAACTAATATTTAAGAAGATCTATAGATTTAATTAAGGAGAAATAGAAGTACTTAATACCTACCTTAATAAGAATCCAAGAAAAGGATTTATTAGACCCTCGATATTACCTATAAGATACTTAATACTCTTTTTATTAAAAAAGAATAGAAGGAAATAATTATATATTAACTATCAGAAATATATTAATATTATTATTAAGAACTATTACTCATTACTACTTATTTCTAAGTTATATAACCTCATATATAATATAAACTAGTTTATAGCCTATAATCTTAAGGGAACTTATAACCTTATTGATATTGAGGAGGGCGAAAAGTAGAAAGTAATATTTAGAATATAATGTAGATACTTTGAAATACTTATAATACCTTTTAAACTCATAAACGCACTAGCGACTTTCTAAACTATAATTAATAAAATACTATAACTATACCTTAATAAGTTTATTATAATATACCTCGGTAATATCCTTATTTTCTCTAAGAACCTAGAAGAATATAAGAAGTATATATATAAAGTACTTTAATAACTATAAGAAGTAAAACTTTTAATAGAGCTAGCTAAAAGTAAATTCTACTAATAAGAAGTTAAATTCCTAGGGTTTATTATTATGCTAGGAATTATTAAGATATTAAAAGATAAGGTGAAAGCTATTTATAACTAGCTTATACTTATTTATATAAAGATATATAATCCTTCTTAGGACTTATAAACTTCTACTAATAATTTATTAAGAGGTATATAGAAGTTAGTAGAAAACCTTAGGACCTTACTAAGAAAGAAAATATATTCTAATAGACTAAGGAATACTAATAAGACTTTAATAAGATTAAGTAACTAGTAGAAGAAGATATTATACTCGCTATATTAAACCCTAATGAACTATTTAAACTTAAAACTAATACCTTAGACTTTACTATAGGTATATAACTTAGATAATATAATAATAAGAACTAATTATAATTAGTTATTTTTATATTAAAAAGGTTTAGTAAATTGGAACGTAACTACTAAATATAAAATAAAGAACTTATAGTAGTTATTAAAGTTTTTTAGAAATAGAGACTATAACTATTAGAAACTAAATGCCTAGTTAAAGTATATATAAACTATAAGAATCTATTATACTTTACTACCTTAAAAACCCTTAATAAGTAATAAGTAATAACTAAGATAATTAGAATTCCTATCTAAATTTAACCTTAACATTATCTATAAGAAAGGGAATAAAAATAGTAGAGCTAATACTCTTAGCTAATAACCAGATTATAATATCCTAATACCTAAAGAAACTTAGGTTATCTTAAAATAGGATAAGAATAGAAACCTTATACTAGCTATCAAACCTCTAATAATAGCTAGGAAGGTTATTACTAGTATAACTAGATAAATAACCCCTAAAACTATTAGGAAGATATACTTAGTACCTATATATAGATAATAAGGCGTTACCAAGACATAGAAACGCATTTAATAATACTATAATAAGACTACTATAAGATAAGAAATAGCAAATGCTATTAGAGATTATAAAATCTATACTAAAAGCAAACTAAGCTAATATTAACCCTATAGTAAGATTTGACTATTACTTATTCCTAAAGTAATATAGTAATTAATCCCACTTAACTTTATTATTAAACTACTTACGTTAAAAGAACTAATAACTAATACTAAGTATAATAATATTTTAGTAATAATAAACTAACTTATAAAGTATACTTACTTTATTACCTATATAGAATCTAGTATTACTAAAAACCTTAGTTATATATTCCTTAAAAATATAGTTAGTTAATATAGAATACTAATAGAAATTATATTAGACAGGAATAAGTTATTTATTTTAAAGTTTTAAAGATCCCTAATCTTATAGCTTAGATCTAATTATAAACTCTCTATTAATCTCTATTTATAAACTAATAAATAAACTAAATAAGTTAACTAGATTCTAAAAACCTATCTATATTATTATATTAAGTATAATTAAGATAATTAGGAATTATTACTACTAATAGCCTAATTTACGTATAATAATATAATAGGAGAAAGTATAAAAGAATTATTATTCTATCTTAATTATAGATTTAATTTAACTACTAATAGAGAACTATAATAAGGCCTAGTAGTAGTTAAAGCTATGATAGAAATTAATAGGATTTAAGAAATATAATAAGAACTCCTTAAGAACCTCAAATTATATCTAAATAAATATATAAGTATACTAATAAGAAAGGAGTTAAGGGATTAACTCTAAAAGAGGCAGATAGTATCTACCTTATGTAATAAAATATCAAGACTAAATAACTAAATAATAAGTTAGATTATTTAAAACTTAGATTATTTAAGATTAGTAAGAAGATTTATAATATTAATTATGAACTTTTACTACCTAATATTATAAAGTATTATCTAATCTTTTATATTTTACTTCTTAAACTAGTATTATAAGGATTATAAATAAATAACGTTGTTATTATAGAATCTAATGAACTAGAATATAAACTTAAAAGAGTTATTAATTATATTAGATATAAGAATAAAAATATAATATCTCGTTACGTAGAAAGAATATAAATATAAAGATAATATCTAGGAACCTATAAAGAACCTTAAATATATATAAGACGAATTATAAATATATTAGGAATAATAATTATAATATTCCCTATAAGTAAGAACTTTACTATAAACGCATAAAAATAATATTTAACTTATTTAGCTCTAACCCGTTATTAGAATATAATAAACCAATTAACCTAGAAATAAGAATTTATTTATATAACTAGGAATACTTATGAACTAGGAACTATTACTAGAAAGAAAGTAAGGTATACTAGGATTCTAATTACTAAGTACTAAATCTAAATTAGCTATACTTAAACTACTTATTAAATACGCCTTAATAATAGGAGAAACTATTAAGAACTCCCCTTTATTTATTGCCCCCTTACTCTTATAAAATACTATTCTTTTCTATTTTTATAAACGATCTAATTATAATATCATCTTATCTAATTTAGCTTATACTCAATATAACGCTATAGGTTTTTTCTATAATATCTCCTCTTCTATAACGTCTATATTCTTAAGATAGGAAGCCTTATTAAGCAAATGATATACTAGGAAAATAGTTAGTATATATTATAAAGAAAGATTATAAACTAAACCTATATATATAAACTATATTATTAGCTATATTATAACAGTAACCTAAATAAGTATACTCGCTATAAACCTTAGTATTTAGAAGTATTTTACTATCTAGAGGAATAATAATAAGAATATAACATCTCTATAACGATCCCATACTTAGTAATTTAAAAAGCTTAATTATAATAATAAAGAGTAGAAGAAGGAATTAATTTCTATATACGACCTAATATAGTATTAGTATAATAGAAAGCATTAGGAAGCATATTGAATAACTCCCTAACCTAGGAGTGACGACCTACTTATATCAGTCTTAGGGATAAGACTATTTAGAGGGAGACCTAATATTATACCCTATTAGAAGCATACGGACTAGGGTAGCCCCATAGGCACTACTAACCTTTATATATAGAATAATATAGGAATAGTAAGCCTTACCTAGTATAGAAGAACTATAATATAAGTATATAATAATAAAATAAGAATTAATTAGTAGAGTATAGAAAGGAATAATGAGTAATTAGTAGAGTATATAAAGGAATAATTAATAAGTAACTAGTTAATATAGCTAACTAATTATAATTACTACTATAAGAAAGTAATTACTTAGAACTAGCTAAGAAGGATATCTAGGACTCATATAAAGGATAGACTTAAGCCTAGCTTAAGGATAGATTTCTATAGCTCTTTAGTAATTAACTTTATAATTATCCCTAGGATACTCTTAGCCTATCTTATATTATATATCTACTTTATAAGTATTATAACTAATTACTATAGCTCTTAACCCCTAATCTAACCTAGTAACGCAGACTAGTTATACGATATTATTATTATACGTTATCCCTTAGCTTCTATTAATAGAAACCCTACTATTAGATAGCTAACCGTAATAGATAAACCTTATTATATTATATAATAATATACTTAGATAATAACTATCTATAGACCTAGATCTAGGAATAATATTACTAGCTTTAAAAAGGAATCTAAAGATAAAGAAATAAACTTATAAGTCTAACTATAAGAAGTTATACCTTTTAATAATAGTTAAAAGATATACTTCTATTATCACTATACTATAGTTATATCCCATATACTACCGTTAGTCACCGCCTAGCCGCACATATAGACCGCTCCTGCGCGCCTCTGCGCGGAGCCTCCTAGTTAGTATTAATTATCTATAACCTAATATATTACCCTATATTCTTATAATATCTAATAGTATCACTATAGTTACTTCGATCCTTAAGGCTAACGTAGTTAGCTATATAATAGCGAATATATTATAATAGGTAAATAAGCTACTTTTTTTTAGCTTCTTTCTAATATTATTAATACTTATATGCTATTACTAACGCGCTTAACTATAATCCCGCTACTAATATATATATACTAGTAGAGCTTTTTATAACTTGGAGAGATCCCGCGAGGGATTACTAATACTACTAATACTAATACTCCTTACGCCTATATATACCTTAGGACCCTTTATAATAGCTATTAATCAAGACCCTTTTGCTAGGCTAGTCTCGCTCTATACCTCCGCCCTACTATAAATATAGCGCTGCTAACTTTTATAATAAAAACTTATTATTCCGCTATATATTTATAAATAACTATAGCCTTTAATAACGCTACTACTATAGACTCTACTACGCTAAATTCCCTTTATATGACGCTCTCTTTTAGTATATTTATAATCCTTTGCTATATGCGCGAGAGGGCTCCTAGCCTTACTCTATATGAGCTAGTACCCCTATAGATAGCTCTAGCACCCTTTTAAAAGGTTCTGAATCCCCTTATAATAGTAAGATTAACGCTAAGGTAGCTGAGAAGTCCGCACTGCTATTCCTATAGAGTCTCTACTGCGCTATTACCCTTATTAGCTAAGCTACTTCCCTTCTTGCTACTCGCCTTTTCCTACTTATACTTAGTTAATAGCCCGCGCCCCTTTAGCTGCGCTGCTTCGAGCTATATATACTAGCGCCCCTGCCGCTTCGAAGCGCTCCTATATAGCTAATACTCCCGCGAAGGCCGCCCCTACTGCTTTAGACCGCCCCTACATAGCTAATACCCCTAGCTACCTATATGCTATTAGGCTCTAGCTTTAGCTATAGCCCTGCGCTACTGCTACGATTCCTACTACTATAGCGCCTATACTCCTATAAGATATACTATATAGTAGCGAGGAACTTGGACTTTAGGGAATTTAATTATATAGGCTTTACTTACTATAGGATAGCTAATATAAGTAATAATAAGGACTCTATGAATAATAAGGACTCTATAAGTAATAGGGAGAGCTCTATAAGTAATAATATTAAGGAAGATCCTCTATCTAAGGGCTCTAAAGATAGTTTAAGCACTACTAACGCTATTAAATATAGCTATAGCAACGCTAATATCCACAACCGCGCTAAATGTAGTAGTAATAATACTACTAGTAATAAATACGCTAACTATAGTAGCAATAATACTACTAGTAACGCCTACGTAACTAACTATAGCGATAGTACTATAGATAACTATACCGTGGGCTATAGCGATAGCTATAGTAATAGCTATGCTAATAGCTACGCTAACGACTACGCTAATAGCTATAGCAATAGCTACGCCGATAGCTATAGCAATAGCTACGCCGATAGCTATAGCAATAGCTACGCCGATAGCTATAGCGATAGCTACGCCGAATGCTATACTAATAATAACTACGCTTTAGAGGGTTATTATAGCGATAGGATAGACGATTATTAACCTGTGGATTTACCCCCTTCGCGCCGCCTCGGGCGTGCGAAGCTATAGGTTATAGGAAGAGGTTATTATTATTAATTACTATAATATAGTATTATTGGCCCTCGCGTAGCGTTTATACGCGCGCGCGTAGTAATAGGAACTATTGCTCTTTTATAGAGGGGCAGATATAATTATACTATAGTTATATCCTATATACTACTGTTAGTCACTGCCTAGCCGCGTACATAGACCGCTCCCGCGCGCCCCCGCGCGGAGCCTCCTAGTTAGTATTACTTATCTATAACTTAATATATCACCCTATATTCCTATAATACCTATAGAATAACGCTAGAATAATAAAAGGAAGTAAAAGAATTACTCTTGAATAATAATAATAATAAATATCTACTTCTAATATACTATAAATACCTATAAGTATTTTAGGTATATTATTATAAAGATAAGAAAGAAATTACTACCTTTATACCTAGCTATAACTATCCTATAAGATATCTGAGTAATACTAAGACATTATATAAAGAGTACTAATAAGATTAATATAAGGTATATTTAATATATAAAGCTAAAGTATTATAATTCATGTAAGAAAGATCTAGTCTATTAGAACTAAGGATCTAAGAAAACAGCCTTACTAAGGTATATAAATACGATAAAATAATCTAAATAAGCTTGGAGGATAAGTAGTTAAAAAACTAAACTAGCTTACTAAAATAAGATGCTAATAGGTAGATATAATAAAATCCCTATATAGTATTAATATATTACTTATAAATAAAGAGTATCTCTTAATCAAAATAATGATTAATAGTAAGCTCATATTAGTCATAATTAATAGTAATATATAAGCTAACTTCATGTTACCTAGTATAGTAAATTAATAGTAGATTAAATAGAGAAAGAAGTCTTTAAAAGAAGAATACTACTTATAAAATTTCAAGAGAGATATAGTTTAATATAATAGAGGCTTTATTAGTTTAGAGATAATATGTTACGGTCAGCTATCCGATAGTAGGGTCTGCTAACAGAAGTTGGGGATTGAGACGTAGTAACAGTATACGGGGTCGTGGTCGTAGGCTGATAGTAGATCAGGTCTTCAGAGACTAAGGTAATTAGTCTTAGACTTAATAAGTAATTCGTAGTAAAGGTGAGCTAAGAGTATCTATGAGGATAAATACGAAGTTAATTGCTAAAGAGCTATAGAAGTCTAATCTTAAGTCGGACTCAGGTTATATTATATATAAATCCTGAATAGTTCCTTATCCTATTGCTAATCGCTAATTAGGTACTACTAAGCGCTTAGTAATTATTAGTAATCGCTTAGTACGTCTTACTAAGCGCTTAGTAATCCATACTATCTGCTCAGTCTTATCTTATCGTTATATAACTTATGCTATAGTTCTTCCGTTCCGAGTAAGTCCCTATTATTCCCGTAATCCTATAGTATAAATATCCTATCCTAGCCGCCCGACGCCTAAGTAGGTTAGTTAACTATTATCCTTATATAACGGGTTATAATATCAGGTCCCCTCTCTAAAGGTCTTATCCTCAAGACCTAACATAAGTAGGTCGTTAGTCCTAGGTTAGGGATCCGTTAATTATACTTTCTTAGTTTACTTCATAATACTAATACTATATCGGGTCGCGTTATTAATAATCCTGCGATTTCCACGCTTTATTATTATTACTATTCTCTTAATATTGCTAAGAACGGTTTTAAAGTCATGCCTTATCGTCGCTATCGTTCCAAAGGTTTATATTATAAAATGTTGCCTAGTTCGCTAGTCTATAGGGAGTATATCGCTATAGGTAGTACTCGTCGTTCTTGCGATACTTCTAATAATACGATTTATTAATATAGGTCTATTCCTTGCGTAGTTCCTTTATTCTTTGCTAACTTATTATAATAGAACGATTAATAGTAGAATCTCATTATTTAGATAATAAGGAGGAAGGAGCTAAAGAGTTATTTTAAAAAAGAATAAAAGCGTTATAAAAGGCGTAAGCTAAAGTAAATAAAGTTCTTACTAAATTAGATTATATTTATAAGGCGAAGCGGATAGTTTTTAAGAAAGGTTATAAGGAGATATTAGTAGTAGCTAAGGAAGGCGAGCCGTCTAGGAATCCTTCTTCGGGGTCTCCTATAGTTCAGGAGGTATAGTTAATAGGTAGTTTTAGCGTAATCGACCTTAATATTATTCTAGGTAACTAGAATCCTAGTACTCCGAATTTCTTATTAGGGGAGTCTTAGCTTATTTCTAATATTCCTAGGCAGATAAACGGTTTTCCTTGTTATAATTAGTCTATTTTAATAGGTTGCTTTATAAAGTAGTAAGGGTACCTTATTCGTTTATATCTAGCGTTCTTCTAGATTAGTATAATAAGTGCTAGTATAATTTCTCATTCTTAGTATTATTGCTAGTAGATCGCGAGTTCTTCTTCTATATTAGTAATATTCTTAGCTAGTTCCTATATATCGTTTTTATAACTATATCCTTTCTACTTAATAAGATATTGGTATCTATCTGGTTCTTCTAGGTGGTCGAGGATCCGTTCGACTTCATACTCTAGTTCGTTATCTTCTATAATAATAAGGTTATTTATTTATAATCCCTATAGGGCTAGTTTAAGTAATAAGATATAGAATACTAGGTAATACTTTATAGTTTCTAGGAGTTCGAGCTCGTAGTTAACTAGTGAAATTACTCGTGAAATTTTAAAAGGTCCGAGTTTTTTATAGTTGAGTTTATCGCTTAGTTGTTTTTTTTTTAATATTTCGCTATATAAGATAGGCGCTATCTCCCTCTTTTAAGGTTAGTCCCTTAATCCTTTATTAGTTACTAAATTATACTATTCGTTATTATATAAATTTAAGTTCTTTATATACGTTTTCTTAGATATCCTTGATTTATTATATTAAGGCGATAGCTTTTACTATAGCTAAGCCTATCCGGGGTTCTCTATAGGTAGTTAGTTCGAATCTATAGTTGAGGTAGAAGGGGGATTCCTTAGTACTTTCTCCGATTGCGCTATTATAAGCAAACTAAGCTATTAGTAGTAATATAACCTAATTATCCTAATTATAGTTAATATAGGCGCGAGGTAGGTTTCGAGGATTTAGTTAATCCGTTCTATTTATCCGTCGGTCTACGGGTGAAATATAGTAGATATTGCTTACTTAATACCGAGTTATAATATAATTGAGTTCTAAAACTTAGAGGTGAAGATCTTATCTCTATCTAATACGATTTCCTTAGGTATACTATAATTAGCAATAATATACTTAATAAAGGTATATATATATTCTTTAGCGTTGCTTGCTTCCTTATATAGAATGAAGTAGGCGTACTTCATAAGTCGGTCTATAATAACGAGAATGCTATTAAAGTGCACTTTCATAAGGGGTTCTTAAGACTTTAGTAGTTTAATAATAAAGTCGAGAGATATAGATTGCTAGGCTATTTGTAGTATAGGCAAAGGTTATAGCATGCCGTATAGCTAGTATCGAGTAGGTTTGCTTTTAAGGCAGACTTTATAGTCTCTAATTACCTTTGCTATATATTCTCTGCTAATCGTTTTTCTATATTATTATTATAGTTATTTCTAGGTTTTTATAATTCCTTAGTAGCTATATGCGGGATAGGTATGAAACTCCATAATTGCTTCGTCGTCTAGTTTACTAGTCTGGCTAGTACTAGATCGTCCGGCTATTATTAAGAGTTTAGTTACTAGCACTAGGTCTCTATTATCGTTTGCTTTAAGGATTACCTAGGTTTCTTCTAATACTAGGATATTATAGTCTAGTTGTTAGCTAAGAGCGTTAGCTCTGCTATTATCTAATCCTTTATAATAAATAATCCGAAAGTTAAATTCTAATAAGAATTCTAACTATCTAATTTATTATTTATTTAATACTTTTGAGGTAGTGAAGTATAAAAGGCTCTTATAGTCTGAGTATATAAGTACTTTATATATAGTTCCTAAGAGTTCGGGTCTCTATTCCTTAAAGGCTTTAATAATTACTATAAGTTCCTTATTATAGATCTAGTAGTTAAGTTCGGGTCTATATAGTTTGCAAGAAAAGAAGGCGTATAGGTATAGTTATCCTTCTAAATCTCGTTAGGATAGTTATACTCCGATTATATAGTTAGATATATCTAATTCTACTTCGAATTATCTTATTAGATCTAGAATAATTAGAATAGGTTCGCTAGCGATGAGGTCCTTGATCTTCTGAAATGCTATCTATTATAGTTCTTCTTATATAAAAGGGGTATCTTTATAGCTAAGGCTAGTAAGAGCTATGTTAATCTTGCTATAGTTTTTAATGAATTTTTAGTAGAAGTTAACGAATCCTAGGAATCCTTAGACTTCCTTAAGATTATTAGGTACTAGCTATTCTTTAATAGCTTTAACTTTATTTTCTAATATATAGACTTTTCTAGGGGTAATAGTAAATCCGAGGTATTCTACCTTCTAGGTGTGGAATTCGCTCTTTTCTAGTTTAACTAGGAGTTTAGCTTCCTAAAGAGCTTATAGGATATAATATATATCTTCCTTATATTTCTTAAGTATTAGCGAGAAGATAAGAATATTATTAAGGTAAACTACTATATAAATATCGATATACTTATATAAGATATAGTTAATTATATTTTAGAAAGTTATAGGGGTATTAGTAAGACCGAATAGTATAACGAGGTATTTGAAATATCTTTTCTATATTCTAAAGGCAGTCTTCTATTCTTCTCCTTATTTTATTCTAATTAGGTTATAAGCTCTTTTAAAGTTAAGAGCTATAAACTAGTTAGCTCTATATAGGAGTCGTCTTATCTTATCAATAAGTAGCAATAGGTAGCGATTCTTAATCGTTATTTCGTTAAGTATATAATAGTCGATATATAGTTATAGTTTTCTATTCTTTTTTAATATAAATAAGATTAGGCTTCCTACTAGTAATATTAAAGGTCTAATATAACCTTTCTTCAAGTTTTCTTCGAGGTACTTATCTAAGGCTTCTATTTCTATTAGATTAAGTCCGTAGATCTTATTAAATCGTGGTTCCTTCCCTTCCTTAAGGGGTATTTCATAGTTGAAACTAGTATATTTAGGTAGTCCGGTTTCTAACTTAGCTATAAAGAGTTTCTTATAAACTCTATATTCTTCTAGAATAGATAGAAGTAGATCGTTCTTTTATTCGAGATCTATTATTATTAGTAGTTATAGCATAGCTTCTTTCGCCTTAAGGTAGTAGATATATCGTTTTGCTACTCCTTATTATATCGATTTATTTAAGGCCTGAATTTAATAGAGCTACTTAGGGACTAAATTATTATAGTCCTAATAGAGTTAGCCTTTTCTCTAATCTATCTGTAAGTTATTCGTTTGTAGCTAGGGTAATCCTAGTACTATATTATATATTCCTATATTAGTAATATCTAATTAGATTCTTTCTTTCTAATCTAGATAGCCTATCTCAAGGGGCGTAGTCCTATTATAGATAGTACCTCCTTTATACTTAAATTCGTCTCCTTCTGCTATATATAGGCGATATAGTCGTTCTTTTCCTCCCTATTATACTTTTAGCCTATTAATAGCTCGGGGGGTAATATAGTTAGCTTTAGCTCTACTATTAATTAGCGCGAGCGTTATTTGCTAGTTAATAGTAACTTCTAGTTCGATATTATCCTTATATCCTTATAATACTTAGTAGATAGATCTTTTGCCTATTACCTATTATAATCCTTCTTTAGTAAGCGAGTTTAGTTTTTTAACTACTCGAATAGTTTAGGGCGAGTAATCTATTTTCCTTCTTATCTTACCTTTATAAGGCTATTTTTATAGATCCTAACCTATAGAGGTCTAGGTCTGTTCTTCGCAATTCTCCAGGCATATGCTTTTTCTTAATAATATATTTAATACTTATCTTATTAATATTCGTCCTACTTTATTATATTATTATATTAATATCTCATAGGAAATTGCAGGCTAGGTCTGAAGATTGCGAGGTTATCTTTAAATAATACTATAGTCTATCTAATTATAATAGATATCGAGTAGACTTCCCGAATAGGTTCGTTATTATATCTTCTAGGGTAGAATTAGTAATTATGCTTTTCTCCTATATATTCTTTATACTTATTATAAAAGTATTAAGGCTAGAAGAGGGTTTAGTAAAGTTAGTAGTTGCTCCTTAGTACGAGGTAGTCTTTTATATATAATTTAGGAATATAGTCCCGTTCTCGCTAGTTTACTAGAGTGCTATAGAAGTACTATTATTACTAGTCTTAGAATATATTTATTTCTTAATACTATAGAAGTTACTTAGTCTCGTCTTCTTAATTATTAGATTCCTCTTTAGAGCTAGAGTTATCTATACTAGGGGTATGCCTATAGGTAATCTCTACCTAAGTATATTATTAAGTAATATTACGAGGTTCGTCCGAGTTATAAGGTGAATTTTCACTTTCTCTAAAAGTCTAGTCGCTAGTTATATTAAGAAGTTATCGTTCTATTAGTAGGTTATACTAATATTCTAGTTCTTTATCAGATTCTTCTTTAACTTATTTTTCAAGTTCTTAGTTAATTTATTCGATCTAAGCGGGATTTCTGCGTATATTCTTTCGTTATTTTATATATATAAGCATAGCTTTTAGTTATCTTTCTTATATAGGGTTATATAGTTTGTCTTAGATTCGTTCTAGGTATGCGAGTTTAGCTAACTAAAGGCGTGCGAGTTTCTATTTATTATTATTCTCTAGTTCCTAGTTATATATAGTAGAGGGTATACTAACGGGTTTTTATTATTAGATCTATAGCGTCTTATTAAGCTATTCTCTAGGTTTTCTAGCTATTTTATTAATATATATTATTACTAGAGTCTTAGGATGAGTATCTGAAGTGGTTATATTATATCCGGATCATCCGGAGTTATTATCCTTTAGGTAGTAACCTGATATTTCCTTGTCTTCGAGATGGATTTGATAGTTATTATTATAGCACCCGGTCCATGATAGCAACATATAGGGGGCTTTTGAGATTGTGTTAACTTATCGTGGCCTCTCTATCACGGGCTTCTAAGGAAGCTTCTTAGGTTATTAGCAGTCTTTAGCGATATAACCTTGCTTATTATAGTTATAGCATTTAGGGTTCCAGGGCTTCTTATCGTTAGGCTTAGTTATTATACTAAGATCCATAGGTCTGCTATATTATCCATAGGCGGTACTTTATTAGGTATTATTCCAGTTATTATGGGGCCTGTTATTGTTTTATTAATTATTAAACTTATATTAAGGCTGCTACTAGTACTTATATCCTGAGTTAGGTCCTTATCGTTTTTCGCCTTTTTCCTTGCGGCGTTCGAATAATTAGTTATTAATCTTAATTATAAGTTCGGCATACTAGAGGAAGTCGTTAGGGCGGTTAATCTTAATAATCTGATCTTTAACTTTATCCTTAAGTCCTTAATAGAATATAAAGATTTTAGTTTCCTTAGTAAGGTTAAATTAAACGCTTAGTTATCTAAAGGTAGTAGCGAGATCTTTAGCAGATTTGGTTTATTAGAGTTATAATAGCTTGCGCTTAGCTTATCGCTTCTTATCGGGGTCCTAGAAGAGCGAGTAGAGAGCATCTTCAAATCCTTAGAAACTACTATATATATCGCAAGTCTCTATAGAGCATTCGTCTAAGGTTTTATACTTAAGGAATTCTTCTTAGATAGGTTTAAACTATTTAAGGGCTTATCTTCTAAGATAGGTAGCTATATAGACTACCTTTTTAGTTTAATTAGTAAAATCACTATAATAGAAATTCTAATAATTCTTAACTTAAATTAGAAATCCTTTGAGATATCTAGGGGTGCTATTATAGGTTATTAGGGGACTAAGCTTAAGCTTCTATTATCCTCTAGTAGGGGTTATAATAATATTAGCAATAGCATATAGGGTTCTGATTTCCTTCTAGAGTTCTTTAATATTAATATTGCTATTCTATCCTCTTAGATAGATAACTTCGTTTTCTAGGTCTATAATATATTAAGAGCTATTTCCTAGTTATTATATTATTCTCTTAAGGCTCTAGAGTTCTATAGCAGTTTTATTATATATAGTATAGATTTTAATAATATTATTATCTCCTTTCTTAACTCTAGTTCGGAGTTAGTTATAAATATCTTTCTTTAGGGTTACCTTATTATTAGAGTCTATAGCTATAGGGGCTACTTTAAGTTCTTTAGCTAGGTTTTAGACTAGTTATTATAAAGAAGAGGAGGTTCTAGGAGTAGGTGACTTAGCGGAGGCGTGAGAAGATATCTTATCTATACTATTAGTAGTCTCAATAGTTAACTTACTAAATAGGAGCAATCAAAGTATTACGGTTAGCTATCCGATAGTAGGGTCTGCTAATAGAAGTTAGGGATTGAGACGTAGTAATAGTATACGGGGTTGTAGTCATAGGCTAATAGTAGATCAGGTCTTTAGAGACTAAGGTAATCAGTCTTAGACTTAATAAGTAATTCGTAGTAAAGGTGAGCTAAGAGTATCCATGAGGATAAATACGAAGTTAATTGCTAAAGAGCTATAGAAATCTAACCTTAAGTCGGACTTAGGTTATACTATATATAAATCCTAAATAGTTCCTTATCCTATTGCTAATTACTAATTAGGTACTACTAAGCGCTTAGTAATTATTAGTAATCGCTTAGTAGGTCTTACTAAGCGCTTAGTAATCTATACTATCTGCCTAGTCTTATCTTATCGTTACGTGACTTATGCTATAGTTCTTCCGTTCCGAGTGAGTCCCTATTATTCCCGTGATCCTGCAGTATAAATGTCCTATCCTAGCCGCCCGACGCCCAAGTGGGTCGGTCAGCTGTTATCCTTGCATGACGGGTCGTAACATAATATAACTCCTTTTAAGTTATTATAGCTATTAAAAGTAAGTCTATTTTAATATTATAGAAATAGGAGATAATTATAATATTATCCTAAGACTTCTATAGTTATAAAGGTATAACGTATATATAGATTAGAGAACTAGCTAACTCTAATAAGATAAAAACTTAGTTACTAAGTAATAGCTCAAGAGAGGTATTTTAAATAAGCTATGAAGAACTCCTAAAGTAATATAAAACCTTATATACTTAAGAATTAAGAATATAAGTATTAAGATATTAATAGTAATTAGTATTAATAAAGAAGATCAAATACTATATATCCTAGTAAAATACTAATCATATAAGAAGTTATTTATTAAAGAACTTAATATAGGATTACTAGAGTATAGTAGCTATAGTTATAAGATTAAGCTAAAACTAGGAAAAGAACTAATATTTAAGAAAATCTACAGACCTAATTAAAAAGAAACAGAAGTACTTAATACTTACCTTAATAAGAATTTTAAAAAAGGGTTATTAAACTCTAATAATAATTATAGGGTATTTAGTACTTTTTATACTAAAGAAGAATAAAAAGAAATAACTATATATCAATTATTAAAAAAACTAATAATATTACTATTCGGAACTATTATTTATTACTACTTATTTCTAAGTTATATAACCTCTTATATAATATAAACTAGTTTATAGCTCTTAATCTTAAGGGAGCTTATAACCTTATTTATATTAAGGAGGGCGAGGATAGAAAATAATATTTAGAATATAATATAAATATTTTAAAATACTTATAATACCTTTTAGACTTATAGATATACTAGTTACCTTTTAGATTATAATTAATAGAATATTATAACTATATCTTAATAGGTTTATTATAATATATCTTAATAATACTCTTATTTTCTCTAAGAATCTAAACAAATATAAGAAATATATATATAAAGTATTCTAATAATTATAAAAAGTAAAGCTCTTAGTTAAGCTAGCTAAAAGCAAATTTTATTAATAAGACGTTAAATTTCTAAGATTTATGATTATATTGGGAAATATTAAGATATTAAAGATATAATAAAAGCTATTTATAACTAGCTTATACCTACTTATATTAGGGATATATAATCCTTTCTAGAATTTATAAGCTTCTATTAATAATGTATTATAAACTATATAGGAACTAGTAGAAGACTTTAAAACCTTATTAAGAAAGATAAGATATTTTAATAGACTAAGAAGTACTAATACAACTTTAATAAAATTAAGTAACTAGTAAAAGAAGATATTATACTCTCTATACTAGACCCTAATAAACTATTTAAACTTAAAACTAGTACCTTAGACTTTATTATAAGTATATAACTTAGATAATATAATAATAAGACCTTACTATAACTAGTTATTTTTATTTCAAAAACGTTTAATAAACTAGAACTTAATTACTAGATTTATAATAAAGACCTTATAGCAATTATCAAAGCTTTTAAGGAACAGAGATTATAACTATTAGGAATTAAATACGTAGTTAAGGTATATACAAATTATAAGAACCTTTTATATTTTATTACCTTAAAAACCTTTAATAAATAAGAAGTGAAATAATTAGAATTTCTATTCAAATTTAACTTTAAAATTATCTATAAAAAGGAAATAAGAATAATAGAGCTAATAGCCTTAGCTAATAACTACATTATAATATCCTAATACCTAAAGAGATCTAAGTTATCTTAAAATAAGATATAAATAGAAACCTTATACTAACTATAAAACTTCTATTAATAGCCAGGAAGCTTAGTATCAATATGTTACGACCCGTCATGCATTAATAACAACCAACCGACCCACTTGGGCGTCAAACGGCTAGGACAGGACATTTATACTATAAGATCATAGGAATAATAGGGACTTACTCGGTATAGAAGAACTATGAAATAAGTTATATGATAATAAGATAAGGAAATAATTAGTAGAGCATAGGAAGGAACGCTTAGTAATTAGTTAGACTTACTAACTAATCGCGATTACCTCATATACCTAGGTAATTACTTAGGATAGGATAGGTATACTATTCAGGACTTATATATAGTATAACCCTGAAACCGGTTTATAGTCAGACTTCCATAGCTCTTTAGCAATTAACTTATAAATATCCTCATAGATACTCTCAGCTTACCTTTACTGCGAATTACTTATTAAGTCTAAGACTAATCACCTTAGCCTCTAAAAGTCTGATCTACTATTAGTCTATAACCTACGACTATAACCACGACCTAGTATACTATTACTATATATCAATCCCTAACTTCTATTAGCAGACCCTACTATCGGATAGCTAACTATAATACTTTGATTGCTCCTATTTAATAAGTTAACTATTAAGACTACTGTGGCGAATGAGATGAGGCACAAAAGTGGATCCACAATTGCTACGCTGCAATTGTGGCTTAAGTACGTACTTCGCAACACACCCCCCAGTTTCGCAACGCCCTAGGCAGGTGCGGAACTGCTACTCTTAATCGAACCTTCTGATTGGGTATATCTCGCCAAAATCTAGGTAGTATAGTCAGCCCTCTACGCCTCTCGTGGGATTCGAACCCTGAGTCTCTAGGTTATTACGTAAGCTACTAGCCCGTCAACTATAGCATACTCAAAACCATTCAGGCATATAGCACAGGGAGTCACGAACGAACTGGGCTCATAACTATAGCGAATGAGATGAGGCACAAAAGTGGATCCACAATTGCTACGCTGCAATTGTGGCTTAAGTACGTACTTCGCAACAACTACTAATAGTATAAATAAGATATCTTCTCGCACCTCTGCTAAGTTACCTACTCCTAGAACCTCCTCTTCTTTATAGCAACTAGTCTAAAACTTAGCTAAAGAACTTAAAGGAGCCCCTATAGCTATAGACTCTAATAACGAGGTAACCCTAAAGAAAGATACTTATAACTAACTCTGAACTAGAGTTAAGAAAGGAGATAATAATATTACTAAAATCTAGACTATATATAACGAAACTGCTATAGAACTCCAGAGCTTTAAAAGAATAATATAATAACTAGGAAATAGCCCTTAATATATTATAGACCTAGAAAACGAAGTTATCTATCTAAGAGGATAGAATAGTAGTACTAATATTAAAGAACTCTAGAAAGAAGTTAGAACCCTATATACTACTACTAATATTATTATAACCCCTACTAGAGGATAATAGAAGCTTAAGCTTAGTC